>PVJC01014747.1:0-36043 GCA_004026665.1 Murina feae
AAGACGGTTTGGAGTTTTCTCAAAAAATTGGAAATGGAACTCCCATTTGACCCTGTGATCCCACTCCTGGGAATATATCCCAAGAGGCCAGAAACACCAATAAGAAAGGATATATGCATCCCTATGTTCATAGCAGCACAATTCACCATAGCTAAAATTTGGAAACAGCCTAAGTGCCCATCAGCAGATGAATGGATTAGAAAACTGTGGTACATCTACACAATGGAATACTATGCTGCTGTGAAAAAGAAAGAATTCTTACCATTTGCAGCAGCATGGATGGAGCTGGAGAGCATTATGCTAAGTGAAATAAGCCAGTCAATAAAAGAAAACTACCACATGACCTCACTTATTTATGGATAATAAAGACCATTATAAAATGATAAACATAAACAAATACAGAGACAACAGCTTTGAACAGACTATCATCCTACAGCTGGAAGGCTGGGGAGGGTTGGGGGGGAATTAAGAGATCAACTGAAAGACTTGAATGCATGCACAGGAGCATAATCAATGGACACAAGAAACTGGGGGTTAGGGAGGAGGGGGGGAAGGGAAAGGGGAAAAAATGGAGATCTATCTATCATTTGATGTAATACTTATCGATCATTTGTTGTAATATTTTAAGCAATAAAAAAAATGGTAAAAAAAAAAAAGTAGTTAATGGTGAATAAAGCCCTCCTTGAGTCTGTGAAAGAATGAATAGCACCTCAGAGCTGGTGTGAGCAGTTCCTATAGGGTGCTTTGGTATGTAAAGCATGTTTATAATGATTTAGTCAAGGGAACATTTGGGCAGTAAAAATTATCAGAAGCGCGCTAACTGGTTTGGCTGAGTGGATAGAGCATCAGCCTGCGGACTGAAAGGTCCCAGGTTCGATTCCTGCCAAGCGCCATGTACCTTGGTTTCGGGCACATCCCCAGTAGGGGGTGTGCGGGAGGCAGCTGATCGATGTTTCTCTCTCATCCATGTTTCTAACTCTATTGCTCTCCCTTCCTCTCTGTAAAAAGTCAATAAAATATATTTTTTAAAAATTACCTGAAGCCATAACTAAAGAAAATAATTCTTCATGTTTCGCTGTATCCTATCATATACATTAAGTTAGCCAGAGGAAAAGTATGGCACTATGTCAACCTATTTTTAGGGGGGTTGACAGGAGGAGAACTACTAGCTGATGAAAAGAATTGGAAGTGCTTGAAGTGCACTTACTGGAAGTCAGGAGACCAAGTTCTGGTTCTGGATCCACCAGTAAATGGATGTAGGGAATGTCCCGACGTTTCTGAATGAGAGTTGGAAGTAGATGCTATCTGCACTCTTTCTGATCCTTCTGGGCACGAGATTTTCAACAGAATCGAGTTGGGGAAATGCATATGATAAGGTGGGGCAGAGAACCTTGCTCTTAAAGGAAAGCGGGAAGCTGGTCCCGCCGACACTCTCAAGGCGCACACTCAGTAATCCCTTCTTCTCCCCTTCAATCTCGTGCATGGGCTCCTCCTGCTCATCCCGCTGGGCCATGCAAGCAACCTCCCCCACAGCTCTAAGGGCCCACCCGGTTGGATGGGGACAACAGGGTTTGTGTCGCAGGCGTCCTGAGGCCACGTAACAATGCGCAGGGGAGCCCCCTGCCTGGGGCCTCCCGCTCCCACCAGAGCGGCGCTTGGAGGCTGCGGCGGTTGGGATGGTGCACTTGCGCGAGTACCCTCTGCGGTTGCAGAAGGGCTTCATCTTGGATGGGGTGGCCCTGAGCTCCATGGCCCGCAACTATGAGCACTTGAAACCCAAGGTCTGGTCTGCGATTCCGCCTTACAATGCGCAGCAGGACTACCACGCCCGTCGGTACTTCAAGAGCCGTGTGGTTCCGCCCATTTTGGAGAAAACTGGTCAGGTATGGGAACCCCCCAAAGCAACCTCTGTTTGCCTGCAGAGGTTGTCCCTGGTGGCGGACTGATTTCCCAGATCCTGGCGTCTCACAAGCGCCCTCCTACCTGGGAGCCCCCCCCCTACACACCCCTCTGTTTTCTTCGTGAACCCGGGAACCTGGCCCAGGTGATGACAGGCATTGAGCGTGGGCTCACTGGGCTCACAGAGTCACTTTCTATCCCTCAACTTGAGAATGATTCATTTTGGGTTTCTGCAAGCCTAGGGAACCGATTTCCTTGTTCTTTTTGAGGTCATGGACCCGCCCTTTGGGGTGACCTCACACTGCAAATTCTCTAAAGGCACGAAAATCTATGTGACCTCAGTGAACAAGACAACAAACTTAGATTCTAGACCCATCACGGGCCACGCCCTCTGTTCGGTGACGTCACAGTTACAGTGGGGCTCACCCCAAGGAACCTGGGGCTGAAACCTCCCAGCCCTCCTTGGATCACCCTTCTCCCCAGGCCTTTGGGGGAGGGGAGAGAAGGGGGAAAGGGTGGGGTTTGCCCCGCCCCAGCAGACCACTTCCCTGGGGTCAAAGATTCTGAGCTGTTTGCTAATGGTTCCATTCATTTTAAAAAAGATACATTTTTATTGATTTTAGAGAGAGGATGGGAGAGGCATAGAGAGGTAGAAACATCACTGAGAGAGAAACATTGATCGCCCTACTTGGGGTCGAGCCTGCGATTCTGACATATGCCCTGTCCGGGAATGGAACCGTGACCTCCTGGTTCATGTGCCCACACTCAACTACTGAGCCACACTGATGGGGCTGGTTCCATTGTTTTCACCCCTGTGCCTCCAATATTGGTGCCTATATGTCACAGTGGTATGAATACCACCTAATGGAGGTTATTCTGTGAACAAATCTAGGGTGTGTTTTTTTGTTGTTGTTGTTTTTTTGGTTCTTCAAAAAAATTTTTTTTTTTTTTTAGGGTGTGTTTTTTTTTTATCCCAGGTGTTTGTGTGTGCACATGCATGTTCAGTATATGACACACATCTGTGCATGCCATGTTTGAGTGTGTACTTGCTGTTTATTCATGTAGCTTTTACAACAGAAGGAGCCAGAGTATGGGGAAGACTTTGAAAAGAACATGGCATACACACTTTTGAAATTTTCTGTTCTGTTCTGTAAGTAGTTTAATTGTCACAACCACTATTTGTGGTAGGTGTTTTCATTTAAATGAAGATAAGGTTTAAACAAAAAGATAAGGTTTATTGAACCTTTACTATGCCAGGCCCTTTATTTGAACCAACTCACTTAAATCTCACAGCAACTGTGTCATTGGTGTAGGTCACACAGCTTGTTAGTGAGGCAGCTGGAGTTGGAAACTGTCTGGCAACAGACACTGAGCTCCTAAGGGCTGAGCTGCACAGCCTCTCCCTGAGAGGCAATAGAGATCATAAGTGTATTTAATCTTTCTGGCCCTCTTAACCCTCGCTGTGACCTCTACCCCCTCCCTACAAGCCACAGGGGAATCCGCATTGTGCATGTCTCAGCATGATGACTGACAGTCCTTTTTTTCCCCCCCTAACTGTCTTCTGTATTCTCTCCCTCACAGGATCATGGAGGTACAGGAAGGGACGGCTGGGTAGTGGATTATTTCCACGTCTTCGGGGAAGAACAGAAATACATCAACAGGAGAAACTGGGCAGGGGCAGGCAAGTGGTCCCACCTAGGAAGAGTGGTGTGGATCCCACAGTTCAGAGAGAGAAAGTGGGTGTAGAGAGACCTGGTTGGGGAGAAGAGGGCCAGGGACTGTGTCCTCCAGCTTTTCTTATTAGATAAGAGCATGTCAGGTGCTGTCACACTCCCCCCATGTTACAACTTGGGAAACTGGGACTGAGGGAGTTAAAGTGATTTGCTCAGAAGGGCTGAGCCAGGATTGGGATAACACTTTTCCAACTCTAAAGCCTGTATTCTTCTCATTGCTTCTGGGCAGGCAGTTTCCTGCTGATTTTACAGGCACAGTTGAGAGATATTTATCTGACAGGGTAAACACTCCTCCGGCCCCAATCCCACCACCCTTTAGGCACACTCTCGTCACATGACCGTTGTAACATTTGTCCACACTGAGCACATCAATGTTCTCCAGATGGGTCAGGAGGGAATTTTCTCAGTTCTAGGAGCAAGGCACGTTTGGCCAAGCCCAGACATTTCTGACCCTCATGTGCCATTCATACTCCTCCTGCACGCTGCTCCAGCCGTGAGGTTTGTTTCTAGGTTAGCCATCTGTTTCCTTGACTTCACCAAGCCTTGGCTTTTCGGTAAAGAGGCTTGAGACATTTGAGGATTGAGGGTTCCGCTAGACATGGGGAGCACAGCAGCTGTAGCTGGGTTGGTTTCCTGATACCAGCCCCATGGAAGTGGAGAAAGCAAGAGGCGGCTGCCTGCAGGCTTAGGCCTCTCTCTCCACCCGCCAGGGCATTCCTTCCAGCAGGTGATCGGGCATGACTACTACAATGCTGATGTGAAAACGATCAGGGGGTTCAATGGTCCCTTTGGCTATCGCAGGAACACCCCAGCCCTCCGCCAGTGCCCATCTGTCTTCGGAGAGGTCACCCGACTCCCTCTCTTCTAATCACAGCTCTTCCTTTCATACCCCTTGAACTGAATTTCTGTGACAGTTGCTTAGATCAACTCCCAATATCATTTTATATAAAAATTGTCTTTAATCTGTGCCTTCAAGTGTGTTGTTTCTTCCCTGAGTTTCAGGGGGAAAGGGGAACTACTTTCTCTAGTCTCAGCAAGCTTTATTGCTATAATTCACATATGATGAGGGAGAGGTCCAGAACAATGTCCAGATGGAGAAATGGTGGTAATGGGGAGGATAGCTGGATTCAGGGAGTAGGGATAGGGGAGATAATGAGTTCAGTTTTAGTATCTTCCAAATATTTCATTGAAAATGCCTAATAGCCAGGCTTAGAACCCTGGAGCTTGAGAGAGATAGGACGGGGACAATGAATTTGGGATTCAACAGCACATAGGTGACAACGGAAAGCCCAGTGAGTTGATGAGGTCTCCGAGGGAGACAACTGCATGTGAAAAGACCTAAAACAGAACCTAAGATGCAGGATGATGAAGAAAAACATGTTCCCTGTGAAAAGTGTTCCCAAAGGAGGGGATGTCCTCAACACCAAAGGCGTAGGGTGATCCAGATGAGGATGAATGTGTCGTTTATTTTTCTCATTTATTGATTTTAGGAAGGGAGGGAGAGAGAGACATCGACTTTTTGGTTCCACTTACTTATGCATTTACTGGTTGATTACTTGCATGTGGCCTGACGGGGGAATCAAATCCACAACCTTGGCTTATCAGGATGCGATGTTCTAACCAACGGAGCTACCTGGCCAGGATTAGTTTGATTTAAAAACAGGGAGATTACTTAAGATCATGGGAATAGTTGAGTGGAGGGGTGACTTTAAGCAGATGAAGTGGATGCATCTTGTCTTTTGAGTGGAGACAATTCAAGTTTGGTTAGGATGAAGAGAGTGAGGTAGCAGCTGGAGGAGAGATGGGCCCTTTTTACTTTTATAAAAGAATCAATTGAACGAATCTAAAATGTTAATGATAAAGAGCCAATGC
Organism: Murina feae; assembly: GCA_004026665.1. Taxonomy (NCBI): domain Eukaryota; kingdom Metazoa; phylum Chordata; class Mammalia; order Chiroptera; family Vespertilionidae; genus Murina; species Murina feae. Next base: position 5,505 of record PVJC01014747.1, read on the forward strand.
TGAGGGAGACCCAGGAGAGAGCAAGAACTAGAGCAATACCAGACCTGAGGGGTGGGGTCCAGAGAGGGATTTTGCTCCCCAGACAAGGGACGCCTCTTCCACAGCAAACTAAGGGAAAGGAAATGGGGAAGGTGGCAGATTCTGAAGGTTTGATGCAGGGTGGCCGATGGAATTTCGGTTTGTTTCTACTTAATCTCCATAAAGTATATCTGATTTAAGGCAGTCGGCGCTGTGTGGAGGTTTGAGGAGAGTGCAGGCTTTTTTTTTTTTTTTTTTTTCAAACACATATTTTATTGATTTTTTACAGAGAGGAAGGGAGAGGGATAGAAACATCGATGAGAGAGAAGCATCCATGAGCTGCCTCCTGCACATCCCCCGACCAAGGTACATGCCCTTGACTGGAATTGAACCTGGGACCCTTTAGTCCGCAGGCCGAGGCTCTATCCACTGAGCCAAACCGGTTAGGGCGCGTTTTTTTTTTAATCCTTTAACTTTATTTTTTTATTGTTTAAAGTATTACATATGTCTCCTTGCCCTCATTGACTTTCCCCTCCCCACCCCCCAGAGTGCGGGTTTGAAAACCAGGGTGTGTGGGGAAGGTGCCGGGCGAGGCGGGCGGAGCTGGTCCACGCTGGGGCCTCCCCGGGAGACACCGACGGAAGCCCGAGAGGGACGCCGCGGCGCGCTGCCATGACAACCGGAGTGCTGGGCGAGGCCTACTAGCAAGGTAACTGACGACAGCAGCGGCGGCGTCTGAACACACCCATCGGGGCAGCAGATGCGGTGCCAACCCGAGGAGCCCAGAACGAGACCACCGAGGCCGCGGCCCCGGGACTTCGAACTGCAAAACTGCACTGACGCCCCGCTACGTAGCGACACAGCGTCATGACGCCATCACGCCGCGACGCCGTCGCCGTATTTGAACGCCCTCCCGGAAGTAGAATGAAGATCCGGCAGTGACAGCGGCGGCCGGTGGCCTCCCGAGGACAGACCTGGGAGGTCGCACCTGAACTATTCCTCTACGCTTCCTCTCGATCCTTCCTGAGTCTTCCAGGTCCACGGAGTGAGGACACGTCTCCACCATCATGGGGGGCGGAGACCTGGTAAGTGAGGGAGGCCTCGGCCGGAAGGACTGAGGCTGGAGGCGGGCTGGGGCTCGGGACGGAAATTGGTGGGAGTGGGTAACCGTGGCGACGCAGCCTGGCTTTCGCGGGGGTGAAGTGGAGGGTGGTGGGGGGGTGGGGTGCTGTAGCCCTGGAGAGGGGACGGATCGCTAGGGCCACGGAAGGACTGAGCGGAGGCTTGGGGAGGTGTGCCGGGTGTGTCCCCAATGGTGGCGGGTGTTGGTTGTGTGTGTGTTAGGGGGGGCCCTCGGCTGGAAATTCCAGGGAAGGCCCGGGGGACGGGGCTTGAAATCATGGGTAGGAAAGGAGGCAGACGTCGAGGACGGGGCGCGCGGGCATTATGTTGTATATCTTGTCTTGGGACACATTTGTCTTTCTCAGCTAGGAGTTCAGCTAGGAGCCTCGTCCTGGGCTCTAGTAGGCGTGGTTTATGCCCCATTCTTTCCCTTGAACCATGTCCTGGGATCCATTTTAAGCCTGAAAGGATGCTCATGTCCACCTTTTCCGTTTCTCCTTCTTTCCTATTGTGTCAGTTCTCTCCTGAATTTATAGCACTTACTATACGTTAAATGGCAATTGCTCTTAAACAGAATACTCATTAAATTGGGCAGTGACCCACGAGAGCGTGGTGCAGCATCAGAAAAATGCTGACCTCCTGGAAATTAATCGATTCAGCACATCAATGAGGTCACCTGTCCAGTAGCTGTTAGAGTTTGTCAGATGTTACTGACTTCCAGTACTCCCTCAAGGTTCCTGGAATTTGATGTATTCTTCGGAAAACTGCATTTAGACACGGGAAAGCTCTTTTTCTTTTTAATGGAAAATGCAAAATTTAAAAAAGTTGTTGAAACTATTACATATGTCCCCCCCTCCCCTCCCGCATTAACTCCCTTCAGCCAGCACCGCGCCAGCCTTGCACCACCTGATTGTATGTGGAACAGGAAAGCTCTAACCCAGGGTTTCCCAGCCTCCGTGCTATTGACATTCAAGGCTGGATCATTCTTTGTTGTGTGTGTGTGTGTGTGTGTTCCTGTGCATTGTAGTATGTTTACCAGCATCCCTGGCTTCTAGCCACCAGTACCACCCTTCTCCCCCAGTTGTGCAACCAAAAATGTCTCCAGACATTTCCTCCCCATCAACTTACACTCCATCTCCAGCCACAGTGAATTGTGCCATGTTCTTTCTCACCACTGTGCCTTCACCTGTGTGTGCTATTCTGTTTGGAAATCCTACCCCTGCCTCCCCTCTTTCTACATTACCAGGTTAATTTATAATCGCTCTGAGATGTCATTTCTTCCAGGAAGTTCTCCCTGTTTGGGAAAGCTGGACCAGAGCAGTGGCTCTTGGGGAGGATGGAGAGAAGGGTGAAGGGTAGGGGGAGAGGAGAACCAAGGGGAGATTCCTGGGAAGGAAGGTTGGAAGAGCTACTGGATGGGGCTGTAAACCATGCAGGTGTAAGGCAGGTTAAGTGAGCTGAAGGAAAAAAGAAGGCTGTGTTCATAAGCATGAACGTTGCTTTATAGAGTCTATACCTTTCCATCTCCTTACCCTATTCCTCCTGGATTGTCCTCACCAGCCCTCACTTCACACATAGCCAATGGAAGTCAGACTTAATATGCATTTCAGGCTCACAGTATTAGAAGGGAATTCAGGAAGAGCCTTTTATAACCTGAAGCTTTATGCACTTGACCAAAAACCCCCTGGTGTGTGAGAGATTGTGGGTGCTGTCATTGTTAAAGACAGCCTTGACCTTACGTACACCTGCCTGGGTGTGATTAGGGTCCCGAGGGGTGGGTGAGGCAGGCCAGTTCTATGTACCACCCATCCACTCGCTGAATTGTTTCTCCCTCCTTTCAATTACCACAGAACCTGAAGAAGAGCTGGCACCCGCAGACACTCCGCAATGTGGAGAAAGTGTGGAAGGCTGAGCAGAAGCATGAGGCTGAGCGGAAGAAGATTGAGGAGCTTCAGCGGGAGTTGCGGGAGGAGAGGGCCAGGGAGGAGATGCAGCGCTACGCGGAGGATGTTGGCGCTGTCAAGTAAGCCAGGAGCTGAGGGTGGGCATTGGGGGCTGGGGGTGCCCTGGTGTGTAGGGACTTGCAGGACAGGCCGCAGGTGCAGCCTCCGGCTGTTGCACGATAGCCGGTTAAAAGCAGGGGTTTTGGAGTCAGGCTGACCTGGGTTCTGAGGCTGGCTTCGCATGTACGAGCCTCCCCATGTGACTGGGGCAAGTTTGGGAGCCCTGTTACCTCACTAGACCAGGAGAGTAAGAGTTCCCAGTTTCTAAGGTTTGTGGAAGATGGACTGAGATCACATGGGGAGGGCTTAGCGCAGGCCAAGCTCATGGTGGATGACTGGCAAATAACCACAACAGAGGGTGATGGTGCTGCCTGCCTCTTGGTATGTGTCAAGGCTTCGTTCCTGCTTTCGTTTATGTATTGCAGGCTGGTTTTAGGGGGGCAGTGAGGTCTCATGGAAGGAGGTGGATAGTGTGTCTGTCAGTAAAAGCTGTGTGACTGGGGACAGTCCCACTCGATGTTATGCTGTTTGTTTCCTCTTGTGTAACAGAGGATAGGAATAGCAGATAATAATTACCCTACCATCTTGTGCGAGGAGGTGGGAGTAAATGTGTTCTCAGAAAAATTAAAATCATGAAATATGCAGTGCATTTCTAAACCAGAATTGAATAAAAGCTACAGGAGACTAAAATTGAGTAATCTAACACTTTTCTTTTTTTTAAAAAATATATTTTAAAAAGAAAATATATTTTAAAAGAGGGAGAGAGAGAGAACCAATGATGAGAGAGAATCATTAATTGGCTGCCTCCTGCATGGCCCCTACTGGAGACGGAGCCTGCAACCAGGGCATGTGCCCTTGACTGGAATCGAATCCAGGACCCTTCCGTCCACAGGCCGGTGCTCTATCCACTGAGCCACACTGGCTAGGGCCATCTACCATTTTTCTTTATGTCCTTGTGGGCACATCTCCTGGGTAGTGTGTAGCATGTGTCCCCCCATTGGATATACAGGGCTTTTCCTTAGTAATTTCATGACAAGAGGATTTGTGACATTCAAGATTGTGTGTGTGTGAGACCTCGTTTCAGTTAATGGAAATGGAATTATGAAACTGGTTGGGCATTAATTATTCTTATTAGCTCGGCTGGCATGGCTCAGTGTTTGAGGGTTGACCTATGAACTACAGGTCCATAGTTCAGTTCTAGTATATTAAAAAAAAAAGTCTGGCCCTAGCCGGTTTGGCTCAGTAGATAGAGTGTCGGCCTGTGGACTGAAGGGTCCCAGGTTCAATTCCGGTCAAGAGCACGTACCTTTGTTGCAGGCACATCCCTAGTAGGGAGTATGCAGGAGGCAGCGGATCGATGCTTCTCTCACATCAATGTTTCTAACTTTCTATCCCTCTCCCTTCCTCTCTGTAAAAAATCAATAAAATATATTAAAATGTCTGGCCCTAGCTAGTTTGGCTCAGTGGATAGAGCATTTGGTCTGTGGACTGAAGAGTCCTGGGTTCGATTCCAGTCAAGGGCATATGCCCAGGTTCCGGGCTCGATCCCACTGTGGGGCATGCAGGAGACAGCCAATCAATGATTCTCTCCCATCATTGATTCTCTCTCTCTCTCTCCCCCTCCCTCCCTCCCTTCCTTCCTCCCTCTCTAAAATCAATAAAAATATATTTAAAATAAAAAGTAAATGTCCAAAGGCCCTGGCTGGTGTGGTTCAGTTGGTTGAGCATTATCCATGCACCAGAAGGTTACTGGTTTGATTCTGGTCAGGCCACATGCCTAGGTTGTGGGCTCGAGCCCCAGTAGGGAGCATGCAGGAGGCAGCCGATCACTCTTGCATTGATGTTTCTCTCTCTCCCTCTCCCTTCCTCTCTCCAGAAATCAGTAAAAAAAATATTTTTTAAAATGTCCAAGAATGTAACCAAGAAGATGTTCTTTATGCTCATAGTTGTTATATGATCTTAAACAAATACACAAATAATCACATTTAAAGAACACTTAATTAATGTTCTAGTTAATGCTGTTTTGACGAAAAAACATTGTTGCTTGCAGTGTGAATGGGGTATTAGCTGCTTCAACATATGCTTTTGTGAATTCAGCGTGCCTTTATTGTCTTGTATGAAGGTTTAGTTTTCTCAGAACTATCGGGAAATACCGGTTTGGCACGATACTGTGACAGAATTGCCCCCCCTCTTTAGGCTTGAAAGCATAATTCTCTTATCAGGTTATCTCTGGTCTTTTTTCACCTTCTCCATAAATGTCGTGTCACTGCTTATGCCAATATGACAGTGAGCACCAAAACACACAGGGAACACAGCTGCATATGTGGTCACTGAAATTGGTCTTGGTAATGAGATGATCAGAATATGCTTATTGCTTCAGATTATTCTAGAAATAAAAGGATAATGTAAAAACTTTGTAGAAGCCGTGGGCAAAAGATCTGTGCCCCAGGTTGAGGAACATAGTTTTCCCTCGTAAGTTGCTGTAGACGGTGAAAGTGATCTTTGCTAAGTGGTAAGCTTCATGCTGGCAGGCGCCGTCTCCCCCTGCGTGCTGTGGGGAGCGCAGTGTTCAGCCCATCTGAGGTGCCTGTAGAATGAGTGAGTCCTGCTCTGACCAGCTGTGGTTATCTATCCTTTGTGTTCAGGTTTTGTGTGTAGGTGTCTACATTTTCTTTTCTTTTTTTTTTCTTGATCTAGGAAAAAAGAAGAAAAATTGGACTGGATGTACCAGGGTCCTGGTGGGATGGTGAACCGTGATGAGTACCTGCTGGGGCGCCCCATTGACAAGTACGTTTTTGAGAAGATGGAGGAGAAGGAGGCAGGCTGTTCTTCCGAGACAGGACTCCTCCCAGGGTCTATCTTTGCCCCTTCGGGTGCCAATTCCCTCCTTGACATGGCCAGCAAGATCCGGGAGGACCCACTCTTCATCATCAGGTACTGATGAGGGGCTGGGAAGGGGTTTTGTTGTAGAGATGCTTAGTAGACGTGTTGTTTAGCTTCTCGCATCACAGTTGGTTTCCTCTTAGTTTTTATATATCATGTAAAAGAATTTGTCTCCAGTTGGGCTGCTTGATGTTGGGACGGAGACTCCATTATGAGTGCCTTGTATAGGCCATACGGGAAGAGATTGGCAAGTGGACCAGACCAGACTAGACCAGACCATATTTATTCATTTACTATTGACCCTTCATAAAAAATACAAGGTAGAAGCAAGGTGAGAAAGACGGGCAGCTTCTTGGGAATTTGGAGATACACAGCAATCAGCCGACACACAGGCTGACGCCATTTGCCTGACTCTGTGGGAAGCCTTGAGTGTGAAGCCTGACAAGAAACACACCAGCTCTCTGGCACCGCAGGGAACCAGTGTGGACTCTCCTCACAATGTGCAGTCCCTTACGCAGATTTGGGGAAGGTTTCTGGCTTTCACACCATCATGGACACTGAGTGGCCAGATTATTGTGACCACCTGACGTTTGTAGGCAAATTAGCTATAATTTCGTGCTGAAGTTGCTAGAGGATCAGACCATTATAATTAGGGAAGCAGGTTGTTTACCACGACAGAAGTGATTTTTTTTCTGAACATATGGTAAACAACGCGATTTAACAGCCTTTGAACATGGGATATATTTGAACATGAGTGGCCAGATTATTATGACCATCCCATCAGTACTTCACTGGGCCACCTTTTGCCTTCAATACTGCGGCGATTCTTCTTGGCATTGACTCCATGAGATGTTGAAAGGTGATGCGAGGAATCTGACACCATGCCTGATGAATAGCACTGTCCAGTTCTGTGAGATTTGATGGTTGTGGAACCAGCTGCCTGATGGCTCTTTTAACTTCGTCCCACACATGCTCAATTGGATTGAGATCTGGTGATTGTGGGGGCCACCTAAGCAAGGTAAAGTCTCCCTCATGTTCTTGAAACCACTCCTGCACAATATGAGCACTGTGGCATGGCACGTTGTCTTGTTGGAAGAAGCCATCTCCACTGGGATACGCCATCAACATGATAGAATGAACTTGATCAGCAACGATACTTAGGCATGTTGTGCTATTCAGACTTTGTTCCACGCGAATTAAATTTAGGGCCCAGATCATGCCAGGAAAACATGCCCCAAACTGTAACACTGCCCCCACCGGCTTGAAGGGTTGTACTCATGCATGCAAGGTGCATGTTTTCATGCTGTTGCCGCCAAATTCTCACTCTGCCATCTGCATGATGCAACTGGAAACATGATTCATCGGACCACATGACTTTTTCCCAGTGCTCCACTGTCCAATCCTTGTGTTCCTGTGCCAATTGGAGACGTTGTATCTTGGTAACTGCAGACAGCAAAAGTGTTCAAACAGGCCTTCGGCTTCCATATCTCATACGATGCAATGTACGGCTAATTTGCCTACAAACGTCAGGTGGTCATAATAATCTGGTCAATCATTGTAGATTTCAACATAGGATCTGTCTACATGCCTTTCGAAAAAAGATTGCTACATAGAATTGTAGAGGGTGGAATGAGTGACTTAATCTCCTTTCTAAAATAAGTTGTTATGATTTTAATAATTTTCTCTCTTTCTCTAGGAAGAAGGAAGAAGAGAAAAAAAGAGAGGTATTGAATAATCCTGTGAAAATGAAGAAAATCAAAGAATTGGTAAGTAGAGCATCAAATGAGCACCAGGAGTATCTTTTAGCTACTTTAACATGAGACCGTGACTCCCTTTACTCTTACCTTACGAGAAGGAAAACAAAGCCTTTAAAAATTTTTTCTTTTTTTAGAGACCTTTTCTTGGTGATTTTATGCTATCTCAATTTATCAAGCTTAATTAAGCTTGATTTTCTGTTTTATGTCTTTTGGTTGGGAAAGTACCAAGTGATGGCATGGTTCCAGAAAAAGAGGGGTATGGGTTATGCCTGTGGAAAGCATGATCATCCAGTGTGTTCAGGAGATCAGGTGGCAGACTTTCTAGGATCCATGCTGCATTCACATGACATGTTATGCGATTATTTCTTGGATCAGTTGGCAAGGAAAATGTAAAGATTGGTTTTTCCGCTCCCACACGCTTTTAGTGAAGTTGGAATTCTTTGGACAGATGGATGTGCTAGGCAGGGGTTCCAGGGACTGGTTACAAACACAGATTCCTAGCCCACCCACCAGAGATTCTGTTCACTAGTCTGGGGCATTTGTGTACAAGCAGGGGTAAGCCCCTCCCACTGTTGACAGGGCTGCTCTGATGATGTCCTGGCCCCCTGTACATCCAGAGGCTTGGAGTTAGGTAGTTTGTGCATAACCCGGTCCACTCAGAAGGATTGTCAGGGGTCCCAATAATCTTGTGTGGTTATGTTCTGGGCATTTTCTAGTTGCAAATGAGTCTGGAAAAAAAGGAGAAGAAGAAAAAGAAGGAGAAGAAAAAGAAGCACAAGAAACATAAGCACAGAAGCTCAAGTAGTGATCGTTGCAGCAGTGAGGATGAGCGCAACTCGGGGAGGTGAGCATGTGGAGGCGGGCCTCCCTCATTGATTCACTCACTCATTCATTCCACAGACACTTCCTGAACGCCTACTCCACGCTGGGAACTGCCAGGGCCTGAGGTTTCCGCGGTGAACTCATACCCGGGCCCTGTGCCCACAGAGCTGGCCCGTAGCACTAGAGGTCCTTGGAGATCGTGGCATGACCCCATAGCCCTGTGGGTCTTTGGTCAGAGAGCCTGGATGTGACTTTCATCACAGCTGGTGATTTCTCCGAGACTGAAGCGAGTTTTATGTAGGCTTTTTTTTTTTTTTTAATGCTTTAATAGACCCATCTGGGCCCATTCTGTGTATCTTCTCTGTGGGAGTCGTCAGCATTGTCACTGCTGACTCACTCTTAGTCCCTGGAATAGCAGCACGAGGTGAGAAGGGAATGTGTTCAGGCATCAGGGCTGAGAAGCTGGGCCCACGTTTTTTTCACAGGAAAAACATAACTGTGCTGATGCATCTTCCAGCACAGACAGTCCAAATAGAGAGACACACACTCCCAAGTCGCAGCTGGGAGGCGGGAAAGGTCGCCATGAAAGTGGGAAGCACATTTCAGCACAAGAGAGGTAAACTGGACCTTTTTTCTTTTTTTTTCCAATGAGTGTGTGTTTTAATCTTTTAGATCTCAAAAGAAGATGGTAAATTCTTCCTCGGTTTTATCCAGAGTTCCTGGATATGGTTTACAGGTAAGGACTTGGGCTTTGCAGAGGGAGGGGGACTGTTGAATGTGCCACCTTGACGGCCTGTTAGACATAGAGCATTTTTAGCAGCCAATCAAACATGGGAAAGAGCGGATTGGAGCAGCCAAGACTGGGGCTGTTGGGGAACGGGCCCATGCCTTAGTCCTGAGCTGAGGGCCCTCTGAGCAGAGAGGCTAAATCAGAGGGGAGTGTGTAGGCATTCTGTCCCTTCCTCTGCAGATAATTTACATGAAATGCATATATTTTAAGTGTACAGGTTGGTAATGTTCAACAAATGCACACCACTCTGCATTCCTTCTTTTCCCTCAGTATGTTTAACTTCAGGCCCTGTCCTCCATGCTCTGCCTCTTGCTCCTCCTCAGGCTGCGGTGAAGAGCCACGCCAGTTTAGAGCCAACACTCTTTTAAATAATTCTGAAGATAACTTTCCCAAGTTTCACTGTGAAGGGATTGGTTTACCCAGTTGTCTCCTTACAGAACTCCGTGCTCATTCATTTTCTTGTCTCACTGCATTTTCTCCTGAGCTGCTGGATTTTCCTAGGAGTAGCCTTTCTTCCTTTCCTTGATGATACAGATCAGGGACTCCGACCAAAGCCAGCGTCTGCAGGGCCCTTTGATGACTGAGCCGAAAGGAGTGCATGGGTGGAAGAATCACTCCAGGTCCAGGAGCTCCTCCCGCTCACCTCCCAGACATGCCAGCAAGAAGAGCACCAGAGAAGTAGGGTCCCGGGACAGGAGGTCTCGATCCCCGGGCAGAAGGTCACGGTCCCCAAGGCCAAGCAAAACGTGAGTCTTGGAATTCACTGTGCAATAACTCGTGTGCCGGGGGCTGGTCACAACAGGTGATTTGTTTTTGGTGATATCTGTTCATGAATTCTTCCAGGTGTCTTTGCTTGTTACTCCCTTTACATCATTTGCCCCTCACCTCGATGTAAAGCTCAGGCCCCTAGAACAACATATATTTTTTTAATGTTTTAAAGTGGTTGCAATCCACTTTTTAAAAAATATATATGTATATACTTTTATTGACTTCAGAGAGGAGAGGGAGAGTGAGGGTTGGCGGGGGAGAGAGAGAGAGAGAGAGAGAGAACTATCAGTGATGAGAGAGAATCACTGATTGGTTGCCTTCTGCATGCCCCCACTGGGGATCAAGCCTGCAACCCGGGCATGTGCCCTGACCGGGAATTGAATTATGAACAAAGATCTTGGTTCATAGGTCGATGCTCAACCACTGAGCCATGCTGGCCAGGCTAGAACTACATATTTATCTATTTGGAATCTCTAGAGCAAGTTTAATATCAAATCTTATGTACCTTTATGCCTTTGTTTTCCTTCCACCTCTGCCCTCTATTCTCTTCAATTAGAATTATAATTCTAACAGCTTTTCTTCCATCGTTTGAGGAACATGATAAAAGCCCTTGTGTTGAAAAAACATTTCTTCTCTCTGCCCTGTGTCTGTTCCAGGCACAACTCTAAGGTAAACAGGAGAGAGAGAGGCCGAACTAGGAGCCCATCACCTAAAAAAGAGGTTTACCAAAGGCGGCATGCACCTGGATATACCAGGTGAGTCAAGAGCCCAGCAGAGAAACCAGTCCTGCAGGCCTGAGTCCAGGAGCGGTTCAGACCTGGGCAATCTATGTCACCTTTTTGCCCAAACAGCTTTTTAAATTTTTCTTGTCAACTTTTAAACATCTGCCCCTCACAGTGGGAAGCACATTGAAGGGACAAATTTTCTCTCAACACCTTAGAGACAATAAATTGTCTCTCAACATGTTAATTGTCTTAGAGATTTCCATAGAAAAGCTTTTCTTGAGAGCATGTCCCTTACTTGACGCATCAGCTGAAGGGGAAGCAGGGGACTCTCCTGAGGGCAGACAGGACTCTGTGTTTACGTTGGGTATGGAGTGGGTCAGACAGAATATAGGGGTGCAACCCTGGGATCGGAGGCTGTGTGCCCGTGAAAGGCTGTCTCTAGGGGTTGCAGTTGCTCTTAGTAGAAGTTTAGATGGATGAGCAGCTTTTATGAACTTCCTTTTACTGCCTCTACAAACTGGCTGACATTAAAATCACTTGGGAAGCTAAAAAATAAAATTCCCATTACCCAGCTAATCCTGGAGGTGGCCCAGACATTAGTATTTTTTTGTTGTTAATCCTCACTAGAGGATTGGTTGCCTCCTGCACACGCCCTGCCCGTAGATTGGCCTTCCTTTTAAATAAGAATTCATGGTGAGGAAGACTTTTTCCAAAGAGGCTATGACTATTGTCCAAAACAGATAATTTTTCCCTTTGAATCTGGCTTAAATAACTGAGTTCCAGATGGAAGCAAAAGTAATATATGTGGGCTTAAAAGAGGGTGTGTTTTTACAGCTGTTTTGTGGCGAGCAACCTGTTCCTTCTAATTTTGCTAGGGCCAGGGATTGAGCCTGCAACTGAGGTGTGGTATGTGTTCTTGACCGGAATCAAACCCGGGATCCTTTAATCTATGGGCCGACGCTTTATCCACTGAGCCAAACCGGCTAGGGTCAGACATCAGTATTTTTTTTTAAAGCTCCCTGGTGATTCTGATGTGCAGCCAACATTGAGAACCACTGAGAGTCTACAACATGTTGTATTCACTATGTTGTTGGAAGAGAGGTGGATCCTACATCCCTTTTAACTATTAGTTGCCTGATTCTCTAAGTTTCCAGGGAACAGAAACTTTAAAAAAAACTTTACTTATTTTTAAAAATATTTTTATTGATTTTAGAGAGGAAGGGAGAGGGAGGAGGGGAGGTAGAAACATCGATGATGAGAGAGAATCATTGATCAGCTGCCTCCTGCACTCCCTCTATTGAGGATGAAGCCCACAACCCTGGCATGTGCCCTTGACTGGAATGGAACCCAGCACCCTTCAGTCCACAGGCCGATGTTCTAGCCACTGAGCAAAACCATCTAGGGCTAAAAAGATTTCTTTTTGACTGGCAACTTCCTGCCTGACCAAGCAAGGTGTTTGGAAGGAGAAACTCATCCTGAGTTTGACGGTAGGTTAGGCCTGTCGAGTAGTAAGGTGTAGAACCTGCGGTCCTATCTGATTTCTCCCTGAGGTGGTTCCGGTTTCTCTGTTAGTAGAGAAGTAGACATGTTGGGATGGTTTTTGTGTTCAACAGAAAGCTCTCATCAGAGGAACTTGAGCGAAAACGGCAAGAAATGATGGAAAATGCCAAGTGGCGGGAGGAAGAGAGGCTGAACATCCTTAAGAAGCACGCGAAGGATGAGGAGAGGGAGCAGAGGCTGGAGAAGCTGGACTCTCGGGACGGGAAGTTTATCCAGTGAGTGCATCTGCTTCCTGCCCAATGGCTTTCGCAGTGATGGTCCCATGAAGGCAGTTGGGCAGCTGGTTCATTGCTTGTGTTCCCAGTGTTTCCGTGTCTGTGTGGAGAGAACATGGAGCTCAGTCTCCAGACCATCTCTGTTACCCACTCCTAGCTGCTGGCCAGAGAGTAGATGTTTTTAATTGGAGGGGAGGAGAAGTGGATTGGTATTTTCATTGAATCTCCTTGGGCTTCCTTTTAAATAAGAATACATGGTGAGGAAGCCTTTTTCCAATGAGGCTTTGACTAGTTTCCAAAACAGATAAATTTTCCCTTTGAATCTGGTTTAAATAACTGAGGTCCAGATGGAGGCAAAAGCAGTGTATGTGGGCTTAAAAGAGGGTGTGTTTTTACAGCTGTTTTGTGGCTAGCAACCTATTTCTTCTAATTTTGCTAGATGACCAGTTGACCCCTTTGTCACATCCATCTGTCTTCTCTCCCCAGCCACATGAAGCTAGAGAGTGCGTCCACCTCCTCGCTGGAGGACCGGGTGAAGCGGAATATCTACTCTTTACAGAGAACCTCAGTAGCCCTGGAGAAGAACTTCATGAAAAGATGAAACCATCCTCTGTTGCTGGTTTTCCTGAATTTTCCAGGGAAGATGCTGACCCCTTAAAAATTCTCTTTATAAGAGTTCAAGTGACTTCTTCCCCAGATGTCAAACCACCACTGTTCAAAGTGACTCTCCTCCATTGACTCCTGAAACAGCTACTTCCTTTGAGAACTAGTGCGACTTGCTTTATGGGCCCCTCAGCAACGTATGCTGGGTGCAGAGTGGGTTTTGACTGTTTTGAATGGTGGGCACTGGACCATCTAGGTGTGAGCACTCCTGCCACTCTGCAGGGCTGCTTCCTGTGGTTGTGATTCGTATGACGCTTCTTTCCTCCCACTTGTGTGAACACACCTATTCCTCCACCTCAGCTTATACCAGTCCTTTTAGAAATCTCACTCTCCAGAGTCACTGAGATAGATTGTGCTTACTAGGGTAAATGAACATTTACTTGATTTAATAGATACGTGACAAGGTGACATCGGGTTGGAGCAGAGCCAAGGGAGTGACAAAGAATCTGGAAGGGGAAAATATTTTTAAATCCCTAAGTGAACTGTTGGAACCATTGGACTATCTTTCAAACTGTAAAAGTACACACACAAATGGTAATTTTTACATGCTTTTTAAAAAACGGTAGCTTTGTGAGAATATCTTGTTTGGTAAGTGACTTTACTATGTAACGGAACCACATTGTGTCTTGTTATTGAGTAATACAGTAAGGCAGGTCAGCTTTTTCCCCCCTGTTGCAAATCCAGCTAGTGTAGGGGGGGCTGGGTTTATCAATAGGTTCTAGGGTATCCATCCTTTTACACTGCTTAGAGTCTTTGATGTGAGAAGTGCAATGATGAAGTCAAATGATTTTATGAGTCAGGATCAAATTGGAAGTATGCTCCCTGGCTCTTTTAAAAAAAAAAAAAAAACGGAAGCTGTTTATATTTTGCTAGAGGCCCAGTGCACATATTTGTGCACTGGGGGTGGGAGGGGGGTCCCTCAGCTTGGCCTGTGCCCTCTCGCAGTCTGGGACCCCTCAGGGGATGTCCACCTGCTGGCTTAGCTCCCCAGGGGATTGGGCCTAAGCTGGCAGTAAGACATCCCTCTGGCAGCCCGGGAGCCCTCAGGGGATGTCCACTTGCCAGCGGGGAGCAGGCCTGTGCTGGCAGCCATCAGCCTGGCTTGTGTCTGAGCAGAGCTCCCCCTGTGGGAGCACACTGACCACCAGGGGGCATCGCCTACATTGAGCATCTGCTCTGTGGTGGTCAGTGTGTATCACAGTGACCAGTCATTCCTAGTCATTATGCTGTTAGGGCCCATTTGCATATTACACTTTTATTATATAGGATAGGCTAGAGGCCTGGTGCATGGGTGGGGGCCAGCTGGTTTGCCCTGAAGGGTGTCCCAAATCAGGGTGGGGGATCCTGTTGGGGTGCCTGGCCAACCTGGATGGGGGGGCTGATGGCTGTTTGCAGGCTGGTCAAGCCCCCCAGTGGGAACCCTCACCCCAGGGGGTGTGGCCAGCTTGGGTGAGGGGCTGAGGGCTGTGTGCAGGCTGGTCACACCTCCTTCAGGGTGGGGGTTTCCACTGGGGTGCTTGGCCAGCCTGGGTGAGGGGCTAAGGGCCGTTTTCAAGCTGGCCACACCCACGGGTTGGAAGCAGGTATCCGGGATTTATTTAACTTCTACAATTGAAACTTCGTAGCCTTGAGTGGAGCTCAGGACCAGCCTGGGCAGGCGGGAAGCTTGGCTTCCTCCATCGCTGGGGCAACCCAAGCCTCCTGCTTGCTCCAGCTCCATGGCCGCTGCCATCTTTGTGACGGAGTGAGGGAGCAATGGTTAATTTGCACATTACTCTTTCATTAGATAGGATGGCTTCCTTTTATCATGTAGTAATCCTGTTACAATAATGCTAGATTTCCTGAAGTCATTTGCTACTATTTTTAGTCAGTTATTAAAAAACCCAAAAAATTATGGTTCCAATCTCCTGTCTTCTTTCCCTTCTCTATCCTTTCACCACAAGCCCTCATTTGACCCTTGAATTCTTTCCTAGGTACTCTTGACCCACACATTAGCTGGGCTATTCCTTTTCTACTAGTTCCTAGTTCTGCTTAAAACAAATTTGGATTTATATTTTTGAGTGCTTATAACACAAGGCACCGTAATATTTAAAACCTAGTCTTTCTCCAGAGAAAAAGTAACAAACTTGTAACTTATTTAATCACTTCATCCTCTTCCCCTATGATAGGGTTAATAATGTATGTTATATTACTTGGTAATAAAGGCTACATTTATTTTTGTAACTGTTTAAAGAGCTACCACGTGCTGAGAAGCAAATTTGCATCTTTCCATTCAGTGCTCTATGTGACCCATCCAGGTCAAACACCTGGAGACCCTTGGTCGGAGAGGCACTGTGTAGCAGGGTTCGTGCAGTGAGCCAGAGAGTGAGATGATTCGGACTGTTGTAGGACAGGTGTCTTAAGGTGCCGGCGATTTCTTGACTTGACCCTTGGGCGGGAGGAGGCCCCGGCAGCAATTGGGTGGATGGGGAGCCCATTCATAAAACCCTGGGCTCCCGGCCGGCTCTTCTCATTGGCCCTGGGCTGGGGGCGTGTCCTATGGGCGGGACGCTGCCTGGGCCCAGGGGAGTGGAAAGACCCACGCTTGGGTGGGGCGAGGGGGCGTTCCTTGGTGTCCCTGCAGGACTTCCTTTTCCCTCGGCTGCTCCTCCTCTCCCCCGGGTGGGGTGGTACGTCCCGCCCCCCCCCGCCTGCCCGCCGCCCCTCCCCTCCCGGGCGCCGCCATCTTGGCACGTCAGGTTGCAGGGAACAGCCGAACCCTGACTTTGGGGCCCGTGCAGGGGCCCCTCCCCCCTCGGCCCCTCCCCGCTCCTCGCTCCGGTGCGGGGCTTGGAGGCGCGGCGTCCGGCCGGGCTCCTGTCGGCCCGGGGAGGAGGGGCGGGCGGGGCGGCCGCAGCCTCCGGGGGACGGGCGGTGCCACCCCAGCAGGGAGCTCCGGGGGCGGCCGGGCGGTCGCTCCGCCCGGGGGCGGGGTGCCGAGCGGGCGGGCCGGCTCCCTGGGGGCGGGGCGGGGCGGGGCGGGGAGGGCGGAGCGTGGGGCGGACGGAACCACCGGGGCGGGGTGGGGAGGTAACGGGACGGGCGCGACCATGGAGCGGTGAGGGCGCGGGGGTGGGGAGCGGTCCGGGGGAGGCCTGGGGCCGCGGGCTCGTGCGCTGTCGGCCGCCCCCCCTTTCGCCGCCGCCGCCGCCGCCGCCGCCCCGGGCATGTCGTCCAACTGCACCAGCACCACGGCGGTGGCGGTGGCGCCGCTGAGCGCCAGCAAGACCAAGACCAAGAAGAAGCATTTTGTGTGCCAGAAAGTGAAGCTATTCCGGGCCAGCGAGCCGATTCTCAGCGTCCTGATGTGGGGGGTGAACCACACGGTAACCAGCCCCGCGGCGCGCTCCCACGCCCCCCGCCGCCCCCGGCCTCCGCCCCGCGGGCCCCGCCAGGGACGCCTGCAGCCCCGCTCCACGCCGCCTGCACGCCCACCCCACCCTCGCACGCCGTCCCGGCCGGGTGTGCGCTCCCGTGCGCCACGCGAGGCCTGGTGCCTCCGTGGAGAGCCGTCGCCGCCTCCCGCTCCAGCCCCTCTGGCTTCCTGCGCCTGGCGCGCAGCGGGGAGGCCTGGGTGCGGTGCATCGCCCTCACCCCCCTCGCTTTTCACCTCGCCCTGGGGGTTGCATGTGCTTCACCCCTGGCTCCTCATACCCCGCTGCCAGCTCACTGCCCGGTTGACAGGGCGAGTGGCGTCGGCCTGCCCGACTGGACCTGTGTTTCTGGTCGTTGGGTCGGTGTGGCTCCTCAAAGTTTCCCATCCTCCTGGCTGTGCAAGTCCTTCCCGGGTTTCCTCTTTTCCTACTTGATCGAGATGTTGCAGCTGGAGAGGCACAGGGCTTCCTCGACCCACAGACACTTGAGCAGGGTCTTGCGGGGTTAGGGACAGGAGAAGAGGCCAGGCGGGTTTTAAGGGCCGTTCATGGTAGAGAGAAGGTCTTCCTGCTTTCTCCTGTGCTGCTCACGTCCGAGCCTTTGCCTGCTCACTTAACTGCGCTTCTATCGTAGGGTCACGAAAGGGGTGGCAATGGGTGGATGAGAGCGGGGTCCCCTGGATCCTTGGGGTGCTTTGAGATTGTCCAACGCTCCCTGTCGGGAAGTTGGAGCCCAGCCCAGTGTGTAGCTGGAGGGCTTTGTTTATGTCCTGTTGGTTTAGGGTCTTTTTTTCTTCCTCTTCCAATTACTCGCCCCCCCCTGCACTCCGACCGTTTCCTTGTGAGTCCCTAGGTCAGGAATGAGCAAAAGAAGTCAAAGCACCCGAAACAGCCAACTCCACCAAGTAAAAGTTTGCAGTGAGGAGGATGACGCTAATGGCTTGGATTGCGGTTCTTCGACCCCCTCTCTTATCCGAACCTGGTTCTTCGACCCCCTCTCTTATCCGAACCTTCACCTGAAAGACTACGTGATGAGGGAGGGCCCCGGGGCTGGCAGGACTTTGCTTTGGTTGGTAGATGGGTGCCCATAGCCTGATGTTAGGCCTTGCCATCTAATAAAGAGAAGCACCTGTGTGTGGTGAGGTCTTCCGTGGTTCTTGGTCTTGGGCAGGTTCCTGTGTTCAGCACTGAGCTGAGGGGTCCTGGCCAGGGCAGCGAGTCCGGCCGAGTTATTGCCTAGACCTCCGGGAGCTGCTTGTGGCCAGTAGTCCAGCAGAGGTTGTTCCTCCTGCTTCGTGCTACCTCAGGGGTCATTTGACATCAAAATGTGAACCCACGTCACTGCCTAGAAGTCGGTCCTTGCTTTTGTCCTGCTGCCTGCTTCTCACTAGAAAGCATCCTTCCTGTGCAAAGAGCCGGCAGAGATCCGAGAGCCAGGGTCTCTGTGGTCACCCCACAAGACGAAGCTCGTTTGCCCAGCGCCGTGGGCTGTGCTGGCCGGGGGTGCTGCTTGCGCGGCATGTCACCTTCTCTTTGCCTCCTGCTCCTCGTCCTCTCAGCCGAGTGCCTGGGACAGCTGGGAGTGAGAGTCTTGTTAGAGAACCTGAATGTCTGCTCCACATGTGCACTTGTGCCGGGGGTGGGGTGGGGGGGTGTGCGTGGTGTTTGGCTTCTTGATAGGCAGGTCATCTGCTCAAATAGGGGCATCAGGTGGAAGCCTGTGACGGGCAGATGGACAGGTGTGTCTGTGATTCCTACGCAGCTGGACGCAGGGTCACACTCTGTGTTTGCTAACTCGCAGGGAGTTTGAGGGTCGCTGGGAAGGCGTTGACTGTAAGCAAGAACCATGCCTCTGGGCGTAACGAGCAGGCACTCAGGGGAAATGCCGGAGGCACCATGGCCGGCCCCGGACTGGCTGAGTGAGCTTCAGAGGTCAGTCAGTCCCGAGTTTTGTTGCTTCCACTCAGCCTGTACTAAGTCTGGTACTTGAAGGTCCCCCTTTGGGAAATGGAGGCATCTCCGCAGAAGAAGTGTGTAAAATTTCGCAGTCCTCTAGGGGGTCAGGACCACATTGTTCTCAGTGGATTGCTACCCTTTCTTGGCGATGACCTTACTTGAGAAGCCCGCTGTTGCCACGTTCTGTAGTCTTGAGATTTCAGATCTCACCTTTTCTTTGATTCTTTCGATTCTCACCCATTTCGGCGGTGAGGCTGTCCATGAAGGTGTATGGCTGATGGTGTATGAGATAGGGAGAGTGGGTATGTCTCTGCCTGCAGTAAGATCAGTTACTCTCTCGTGAGGCAGATGATTTATCTCTAGGCGGGGAAAGAGAGGCCTTTAATGGGTGAAACATAGTTGAAAGGGTCTGGAGTTACGGAAGAGATAGGGTAGCTTTTCAGAGGGGTGTGGCGACCGGAAGACAGACCTGGCTTGGTAACATGTTGCTCATTTAGGAACCAGGTGTTTGTGAAGCCTCACCCAGGTGTCAGAAGGAGTAGGAGCAATTGGTGGCAACTATGTTTAACCTTCAGCCTTGGTCTTCCAAGTGGCTGCACCATTTCACATTTCCACCAGCAGTGTGTGTGTGTGGTCCTTGCCAACACTTGTTACTGTCTGTCTTTTTTGATCGTAGCCATCCTGGTGGATTTGAAATGTTATCTCATTGAGATTTCAGTTTGTTTCCTTTGTAACTAGTGAAGTTGAACATCTTTTCATGTGCTTATTGGTCGCATTTTATTTTCATTGGTGAAATGTCTATTAAGATCCCTGTGGGGGGGGGCGGTGGGGGAAGACCTTTTGCCCATTGGAAAAAAACTTTAAAAAAAAAATCTACTTTTATTGATTTCAGAGAGAGGGAATTATTGATGAGCTGCCATATATATATAATTGATTTTTTACAGAGAGGAAGGGAGAGAAATAGAGAGTTAGAAACATCCATGAGAGAGAAATATAGATCAGCTGCCTCCTGCACACCTCCTACTGGGGATGTGCCCGCAACCAAGATACGTGCCCTTGACCGGAATCGAACCTGCGATCTTTCAGTCCGCAGGCAGACGCTCTATCCACTGAGCCCAACCGGTCAGGGCTGGAAAAAAACTTTTTGCATCTTTTAATTGGTTTGTCTTCTTATTATTGAGTTATAAGAGTACTTGATACATTCTGGAGACAAGTTACTTATTAGATATATGATCTGCAAATAGTTTATCCCATTCTTTGGGTTATCTTTTTCACTTTTTTGGTGTTTTCTTTTGAAGCTCAGGTTTTTAATTTTAACAAACTCAAACTTACCTATTTTATTTTTGGTTGTTTGTGCTTTTGGTGCCATATCTAAGAAGGCTTTGCCTAATCCAAGGTCATGAAGATTTGTTCCCTACATTTTCTCCTAAGAAAAACTCTTTTTTAAAAAAACAACAACAACAACTCTTACAGTTAGGTTTGTAATCCATTTTGCATTAACTTTTGTGTATGGTGTTAGGAACAGATTCATTCTTTTTTTTTTTTAAGTGTTTATTTTGTTGATTTCAGAGAGGATGGGAGAGGGACAGAGAGATTGAAACATCAGTGAGAGAAGAATCATTGATTGACTGCCTCCCACACGCCCCCTGCTGGTGGGAATCAAGCCGTAACCCGTGGCCTTGGTCGGAGTTGAACCTGGGACCCTTCATGCCGCAGGCCGACACTCTGTCCACTGAGCCAAACCAGCCAGGGCCGGATTCATTCTTAAGTTTGCTCATTCCTCTCCCACATTTCACCCCCATTCTGTGCAGGCATTTTATTTGCTCAGTGCAGACCCAGAACCTACTTTTCTTGCCTTTTTCTCTTGACCTGTTTTTTTAAAAAACCTTGGGAAATACTTCTGCTCTAGTGGGGCCTTTGAATGAATTTGCCCTTAAGCAGGCTTCCCGACCTCAGAGAACAGTGGGATTCAACAGAAGAGCCACGGCATAAAAACAGGAAATAGACTCTGAGGTGAATTTGTTGGTCCCTGTGGCTCTCTGGAGTCTTGCCTTTCCCTCTCTAGAGTTCCAGGTCTTGCTGGGGGCTCTTGGTCTTGAGAGTGTGGTTCCCAGTGCGTCATGTTTTCGGATAACGGCAGGTAGCAAATGTCTGTCAGTGGTAGCCAGCCCATAGCTGAGTCACCCTCGGAACCCTGGGACGTGTCAGGAACCCTGTGTGCCCAGCCCACACCTCCTGGGTTACAGTTCCAACGAAGGTCACAGGGAAGTGGAGGCTTCTGGAATCAGCAGTTCATCAGACCGGAACTGGTGCCTGAATTCTCATCTCCAGTAGGATCAGCATAGAGTGAACTCTGCTTTGGAGTTGTTCCTCATTCAGCTGGTTAACCTCCTCTTCATTTATGCTAATGGTTCATGGAGTTAATCGTGTGGATAATCCCAAACCACTTCTATGACAAGAGATGATACAGCAAACTTGCCACCCTTACGCGTTGCGTTTAGTGGGACGTTCGGCTGAGTTAGCTTCCACAGTGCACTTCTGCTGCAGGTGCAAGAGGCTGGTCCAGAAATGTGCAGCCAGTGAAGGAAGGGCTCGTCTTCCTGTACCGTTGCTTCAGGCGTGACCTTTCATGCTTCCAAACGTTCCGTCACTGCCCCTTGTCCACCAAATAAAGTTGATTCTCTCCCTGGCATTGAAGATTCTTTACAGTCTGGTCATAGGCTCAATAACTAACGTTAGTCTTCTTCCCCATCCTTCAGACCATGACCCCCCGGCATGGTCACACCAGCTTTGCTGTATCTTTTTGCATTTATCCTAGTGTTAGCCATCCTTCAATCTCCTTTTTCTAGCCATCCATCCCTCCCCCCAGCGTCTGTTGTGCAACTGCTATGTGCCAGTCATGGTAGGGACAAAGTAATGGGTAAGATACCTCTTCTTTTGTAGGGGCTCCCAGTCTAGTGGAGAAATTAAACATGCAAACAAATAATTACCAAAGTGAATGTGATACTTGGAATATTAAGATGCACAGAGGAATGAGTAAGCCAACCTGGAGGGGCAAGGAAGCTCTTGCAGAGCAAGTGTGAGTTAGCCAGATCTTAGATGCTTCTCTAGCTTTATTCCTCCTTCTACTCTTGCTGCCACAGTCTGTCACCTAGACTATTGTAATGGCCCCATCAATGACCTTACTGCTTGTTGTTTTCGCCCTTTCCAGTCCTTAACTTGATTTTGATTCCAGAATTACCTTTCGGTGTCACCCATCTGATCATGTGAATTCCCAGACTTGAACCCAAGAGGACGCCCCATTGCCTGCATAGTTAGTCCATATTTATCATCCAGTGGACAAGCCTGAGTTCAAATCCAAGCTCTCCCCCTGATTGTTGGTATAGTTTTTGAGTAGTAATTTTTCTCTCTTGCGTTTCATTTTCCCTTTCCCTAAAATGAGCACAACACTCCCTGAAGATCATTAGGAAAACACTACCTTAGTCAAGGTAGCTGTCCATGAGAAGGATTGTACAACACAGTATGAAGAACCCAGGTGTTCGCACCAGACACACCTGGGAGCAAATCCTGAGTCTACACATATTATCTGTGTGACCTTGAGCAAGGTACCTTGAACCTCTTTTGCAAAATCAAATTAATACCTTATGTAACTATTAAGTATAGAAATAATAGCAGAGACAGAATATAAATGATATTATGACATATAATATACAATAATATAAAGCACAGGCATTCAATAAATAGAAGCAAATGTTATTTATTAATTGATAATATACTAGTCCATTCGCCTATCTTTCCTGTATTATTGCTCTACTTTAAAAAAAAAATAATATATTAAAAAAAATTTTTTATTGATTTCAGAGAGGAAGTGAGAGGGGGAGAGAAATAGAAACATCAGTGATGAGAGAGAATCACTGATTGGCTGCCTCCTGCACACCCCTGCTGGGGGTCAAGTCCAAGACCCAGGCATGTGCCTTGACTTGGAATCAAATCTTGGTTCATAGGTTGACGCTCAACCACTGACCCACCTTGGCTGAGCACAACTCTGAGTCGTGGTTCCAACTGTTCTCACAGCCTGGAATTCCCTTCCTCTCCTTTTTTTGAGATCTACCATTCTAGACCTTTCTTATGTATATTTCTCCATGACTTCCTCTAGAAACCAACTCTCTCACTCTTCAGTCAGAATCCCTTTTTTTTAAAATCCTCACCCGTGAATATTTTTTCCATTGATTTTTAGAAAGACTAGGAAGGAGGGAGGGAGGGGAAGAGACAGAGAAACATCACTTTGAGAGAGAAACATCAGTTAGTTGCCTCCCACACGCCCCCCAACAGGAGCCGGGGACTGACCCTGCAACCCAGGTTCGTGCCCTTGACTGGGAATCAAACCTGAAACTCTTTGGTTCTCGGGCTGATGCTCTAACCACTGACAAACCTGGACTAGGGCAGAATCAATCATTTCTTTCTTAAAATATGTTTTTATTGATTTCAGTGAGGAAAGGAGAGGGAAAGAGAGACAGAAACATCCATGATGAGAGAAAATCATTTATCGGCCGGCTGCCTTCTGCATACCCCACACTGGGGATCAAACCTGCAACCCAGGCATGTGCCCTGACTGGGAATGGACCGTGACCTCCTGGTTCATAGGTCAGCGCTCAGCCACTGAGCTACGACAGCCGGACGAATCAATCATTTCTTAATCTGTTTTTCCATCTCCCGTTATAGCTATAGCATCCTCACATTGTATTAGTTACTTGTCTGTCTTCCCAGCTAAACACTTTTCGTGTCCCCAGCTTCCGGCACAGTGCTGGCCTATAGTAAGGCCCTCAATACACTGAGTAGAAAAGTAAACTGAAGAGGAAGTTTGGCAGAATCTGGGCCAGGTCAGGAAAGACCTTAGAGGGGAAGGAGTTAAAACTACCCTGAGGTGGATGAGCCCTGGAAGATTTTAAAGCTGGGGTGTAACATGATCTTGTAGATTCTTCCAGGGTCAAGTGCTCTTGGCAATAGCAGAAGGGGCGTGGGGTGCCCTGTTTCCAGCCTGATGTGTGAGGCTAGGAGTCCGACTCTCTGCCCGTACTAACCTCGCCCTTCTCTGAACACCAGCTGTTGCTGGTGCCGTGCCTCTGTTCTCACTGGCTCCTGTGCTACTTGACTTCCGCTTCCACTTCCGCTGTAGCCTGGGTTTGTCTCATCTCCCTGCTGAGAGGATCAGCCGCCTACTCTAGCGTGTGCAGTGTCTCCCCCCGCTGCATGGCCCCTCTTCCCTGACATGAATGAAGCATGTAGTAGGTATTTCAGTAAGTGCTTGTTTCAACTGAAATTGAATAGGACTCTGGGGGTAAAACATTTAGCACAACTAAAATAAAGAGGCACAGCTAATCCCCAGAGTGAATCATCCACATGTGGTCCAGCGGGAATGGGGGGGTGAACCTACATAGTTCTGATGTATGGATTGTCGACCAATATAGTATCTCAGAAATCTCCCACTATTGGGCTGTGTGGTCAAGAATAGAGAGGGAACGAGGGCCAAAAACTGACCAGCTTAACAACCATTCAAACTGCGCTGCACTGCGTCACAAGAGGATTAGGGAACAGAGCATTCCTGAAGAGCTCCTGTTAGAGTATTTCATCCTGGCTGAGGGCCATCGACCCCCCTGGAGCAAACATTTTAGTCTTTTCTAGTTTAGTATCAAGCCCTGGCCTTGGCACCGAGCTTGGACATGAGACCAACCCAGAACCCATTAGTAGCGCACGCTAGAACATTTTGGTATAACACCATACTCTTGGAGCCAGTGGTACGTTCTTTCTAGCGAGATGAGATGAGCTAGAAAAGGCAGACTTGCATAAGAGCCACAAACTTCTTCTTTAACTCTCAGAGCCAAGCTTAACATGCCAGGAAGAAGGAAGTGGGACGGCTACCACGAATTGTTTCTGTTGGCAGAAAAGCAAGGAAGTGGAATGGCTTCCTCCGTAGGCACACACTTGTCAGGTTCCCTGTGTGCACCTCTGGAGTGGGAGCTGGCGTGGCTGTGTGTGTGTGTGTGGCCCCTTAGCCGATGGCAGGCATCACAGAGCTGGACGCCGGAAATTTTAAGTATAGTTTGAGGAGTTTCCACACATGTACATCTACCTATGTAGTCATTGCTCCAAACAACACACAGAACATTTCTGTCACCTTAGAATCATACCTCTCAGTTCCTTTACAATTAACTCCCTCCCAAGCCACCCCAGGCCACCTCTTGGTGGATTTCTCCCACTGTGGATTCCTGTTCTAGAACGTCGTATCAACAGAGTCACACAGTATATTCTCCTGTGTCTGTGTGCTAGTCAGTTTTCCCAGCAGTTTATTGTTTCTCTGCCCACGGCCAATTCCCACTACCCTACTGTCCCTCCTCCTCCCCATACACTCTCTGCCTTCCTTAATTTCCCCACGTGTCAATTGGATATTTCACCAACTCCAGGAAGGTATTCACCAGCCTGGTTACTGCATTAACTTGAACTTCCTCTCTCTTCAGATATTTCTAAATAAAAATGGTTTGGAGCATAAAAGGGGCAGCAAATTAAATGCCATTTCCCCCCATTTATGGTTCTGGAGGAGTCCTAATGACTCTAGGTTATTCCCAGGTTGCCACACGGCGTCTCATTCACATAATAAGATTCGCAAGGGAAGTATCTGGGAGACCCAAGCTATGCTCTCCCTCCCCCCTATCCATTAAGTCAGAACTGAGGTTTCCGCTGTAAATCCTGAATGCATTAGTGGCAACTGGGTTGAGGGTCAAATGTCAAATACTCTGTTGTGATGGGAGAGGACATCTGTGGCTAATTAGCCCACTAATTGGCAAACTGGGAATGGGGAAGTGAAGGATTTGCCCTCAGTTCTGCACCAATGGGAAGCCAGCTCCCTGTCCCGGCTGCAGCTCCCACAAGGGTGATGAAAGACAATGAGAAGGTATATTTGCAGTGGGGACAAAGCACCCCACCCCATCTCTCTCCCCACACCCCCGTTATCATAAGGCAGGACACAGCTTTAAGAACAGGCCCTGCTTCAATCAGGAGAGTAAGAGGGAGCCAGTGGCCAGCTATCTCTACCTCTTCTGCTCACTGCAAATTGAATCCTTTACTTTGGAGATGAGTTATATACCCAGTTCTTTTCCTGCTCTAGCTGGCTTCTCTCTCTCTCTCTCTCTCTCTTTCTCTCTCTCTCTCTCTCTCTCTCTTTCTGAGACAAAAAGAGAGTGTGTGTGGGAGGGTGCAGAGCGGGGGACAGACGTTTTCCACTTATTTATGCATTCATTGGTTGATTCCTGTTTGTGCCCTGACTGGGGATTGAACCCAAAACCTTGGCATATCGGGATAATGCTCTCAACTACGGAGCTACCTGGCCAGGGCCTAAGCTGAGTTCTTGAGTGACCCGCAATTTGTATGAAGGTGTTCAAAGGCCTCAATACTCATGTAGGTTGGGTGACATTTATTCATTGATCCATTATTGCATTTGACAAATATTTATTTATATAGTACCTGCTATGTGCACAGCCTGGGACCCAGTACTACGGAGCCCCCAAAGATCAGTTAGATGATATTTGCTTACAAAGATCAATACTACGGTCTAGCCTACGTTATAGTCTAGCAGACTTACGGGGTTTATAGGCATTAACTGCCAATGAGGGTGGCTGTGAGATGGCCAAAAGAGGGACACACCAGAAACTCTAACATGGGGAAGAACATTTATGGGCAGATTTATGGAAGAGGTGTCTTTTGAGCTGGACCCTATCAGGTGGGGAGAGTTTCAATAGATGGAGATGAGGTTGGGAAGAGAAGAGCAGAAATAAAGACAACGAGGGAATCTTGGACATGTCTTTGGTGAGCTGGTGGCATCCACATTGTAGCATATTATCTGTCTGAGGCAGGAGGCCTCCGACTGCGGACCTCACTTTTCCTTTGCTTTGCAGATCAATGAGTTGAGCAATGTCCCTGTTCCCGTCATGCTAATGCCTGATGACTTCAAAGCATACAGCAAGATCAAGGTGGATAATCATCTCTTCAATAAGTAAGTTGCCTATTGAATGGACTCAAGTTTTGTGGGCAGTCCTTTCCCTTAAAGCAGTGGTTCTCAACCTTCTGGCCCTTTAATACAGTTCCTCATGTTGTGACCCAATCATAACATTATTTTCGTTGCTACTTCATAAGTGTCATGTTGCTACTGTTATGAATTGCAATGTAAATATCTGATATGCAGGATGGTCTTAGTCGACCCCTGTGAAAGGGTCGTTCAACTGACAGCCAAAGGGGTGACGACCTATAGGTTGAGAACCGCTGCCTTAAAGCAAAAAGCTTCTGAAACCTTGCATCAGACAGGGCAAGCCAGCACCTGGCAGGGAGTAATAGCGACACCTGGACGACAGAGCTGAAAAACTGGCTGGAAAAATGCACTCCTTATGGGTCTATTTCCCAGTTGTCTTGTCATCTCTCTCCTTTATCAGCTACCTCCAGTGTCCCTCAGGGCATGTGGCTCTGCCCAGCGTGATTCATCCGGGGCCAGTTTAAGAAGTGAGCTGCTCAGGAGCTGAGGTATCTGGTATGAGGCTGACAGTAGTGGCCCTATCGTGATCATAGTCTGAGGCAAGAAGCTGCCTGCCATGATTCTGGCCTGGGATGCACCCAAGCTCTTTTCTCTCCAACTGTGTGTGATTAACAGGCTGAGCATGGTGCCCAAGGGCGTTATCCAAAGTAATTCTTCCATTTTTGTTCCTTGTGGCTTCTTGGATTAACATTAGGGCCTGAAAGTTATCTCAGGCTTTGTTGAAGCAGCCATCTCACCTGACACAGATTGGGGTCTACTCAAAGCCATTTGGAGACCTTGCTTTTTATCCTACTACTAGAGGCCCGGTGCATGAAATTCATACACTGGTAGGGTCTCTAGACTTGGCCAGCGATCAAGGGCCTTCCTTCGTTCCGCACTTCCCCCTGGTGGTCAGTGAATGTCATAGCAAGCAATTGAACTCCTTGTCTCTGGGTTGAACTCGTGAGGGGACAATTTGCATATCAGGCTTTTATATATATAGATGGGTCACCCCAGAAACTGTTTTCTGCTCACACTCTCTTCCTTTCTGTATTTGAATCCTGGTTCCACTCTCCATTGTTTTACAGTCCTCACCACCTCACCAGCGGGGGGCTCTGTCACCCCACGAGTCTCAGACTATTATCTGGGAGGAGAAGCTTGATTTGAAAATGTCCCTTAGTGGCCTATTTCTGCCGTAGTAATAACATCATCTTATTCTAGAAGCTGAGGGTGTACAGGAGGCAGCTGATGGATGTTGATGTTTTTCTCTCATTGATGTTTCTGTCTGTCTCCTCCTCTCTCTCTCTCTCTCTCTCTCAAAAAAAAAAAAGAAAATCGATAAAAACATATTTTAAAAATAAATAAATAAACTCACATGCACAAAATCACCTAGCGTTTTTGTTAAAAATGAAGCTTTCTGGCTCTGGCCGGTGTGGCTCAGTTAGTTAGCATCATTGTCCTGTACACCAAAAGGTCAGGGCACATAACGAGGTTGTGGGTTTGATTCCCAGTTGGGGTGCAAACAGGAGGTAACCAACCAAGGTTTCTCTCACATCAATGTTTCTCTCTCTCTCCCCCTTTCCCTTTATCTGTAAAATTAGTGAGGACAAATCCTTGGCTGAGGATTAAATTTTTTCAAAAGCCCTACCTGGTTGGGCTCAGTGGATAGAGCATCGGCCTGCAGACTGAAGGGTCTCAGGTTTGATTCCAGTCAAGGGCACATGCCTGGATTGCGGGCTCCATCCCTGATGGGAGTCGTGCAGGAGGCCGCCGATCAATGATTTTCTCTCTCATTATTATTATTATTTTTTAAATATATTTTTATTGATTTTTTACAGAGAGGACAGGAGAGGGATAGAGAGTTAGAAACATCCATGAGAGAGAAACATCGATCAGCTGCCTCCTGCACACCTCCTACTGGAGACATGCCTGCAACCAAGGTACATGCCCTTGACCGGAATCGAACCTGGGACCTTTCAGTCCACAGGCAGACGCTCTATCCACTGAGCCAAACTAGTTAGGGCTTCTCTCTCATTATTGATGTTTTCTATCTTTCTCTCCTTGTCCCTTCCTGTCTGAAATTAATAAAAATACATTTAAAATAAATAAATAAATTAAAAAAAAGAAGCTTTCCAGACTCTCCTCCTGAGTTCCTAGAGGCTAGAACCTTGCATTGTAAGCACTGCGGATTGCTCAGATCCCGGGGATCCACGGACCACAGTTGAGAGTTGTGCTGTGAGAATTAAGATGAGCGACATGTTCACAAAGACTTGCCTCTGCCTTCCCAGGGAGAACCTGCCCAGCCGCTTCAAGTTCAAGGAGTACTGCCCCATGGTGTTTCGAAATCTTCGGGAAAGATTCGGGATTGACGACCAGGATTACCAGGTACAGGCGTCTTTGCAAAATCGGGAGGGTTAGCAAGTGGAGTGGGGCCTGGAAGCCACGGGACAAGTAGAGAAAAAAGTGTCTCCTGTTCCTGGGCTGTGCCCCCCTGTCACGCTTCCCTCCAGCCCACACAGTCTTCTTTCTGTGTTGGTGGCTCTTGGAGGGCTGAGGGCCTTAGAAGTGCTTCCTGTGATGCCTCACAGGCTCAGGACCCTCTCCCTGGGCGGGAGAGGCGTTGCAGAAGCTGCTTCATGTTAGCCTGACGTTCCCAGTGGAGACTGAAGCAGCCTGAAAAGAGAGAGCGTTGCTGCCAGCGGGAGATGAGGCCTCTTAAAGCACATAGGACAGATTAGAAAAGGAAGACTTTGGGGTAGTGTCATCTCTTGCCAGGTGGGAGTGCCACCTCTTAAACTTGTCCCAGGCCTGATGTTGGGAGGGGGCAAGGCATGGCAGGAAACTGCTCCCTTCAGGGGGGGATCATGTCACGGAGGACTTGGTCCTTTTGGGAGGAATGAATCCCAGTATCAGGGACATCTGAATGTAACTTGCAGTCTGTGATTTCTGTCACTTCCCCACCTAGCACCTTCCCTGGACCTTCCTCCCTCGGTAGACAGCCTTTGGTGGAGAATCTTGCCCTTCACTTTTGTAGCAGTAAGACATTTAGCTGGCTTTCCATTGTCTGGGGGAAAAAGGAGTGTACAGCCAGGGGAAATCTAAAATGAAAGTCCTCCACCCCACTCCCAGTCCGCCTTCCCCGCAGTAGTTCAGGACAAGCAGATGCGTGACTCTCCCTCTCCTCTCTCCTCCACGCTACAAGGCCTCCTGCAAAGATGTGTGTCCTGAAGGGGAGGGTGAGAGGATGTGAGGGGAGGAGATGCCAGGGGTTTGGGCGAGCAGGAAGGTCTAAGAGGTACTGGGAGGCCCCTCCAGCCCCCTCGGTTAGGAACAAATCTTAAAGGAAATCATGACCGTTTGGAGCCTGAGATGTTCTGAAAACTTCTTGCCATAGTTGCAACCCAGGCAACCTGCTCGGACCTCCTCCTTCCACTGAGACTCCTTCCCCTCCCCTTGGCCATCTAACCACATCCTCTCAGTGTCTACATGTTTTCTCTAACAGCCTCGTGGGCAAACGATTGTGCTCACAATGGAAATAGGGGCAGGGAGGATGGTGTTGAGTGAGGACTCTGTCCTCTGGGAGTACCAGTGATTTAGAGTGAGAAATGCTGCCTGAGGAAGAGGCAAGGATACAGCTAGTCTCCCCACTGGGCTTGAGGCCTCTCCATCTTCCTGATGGAGGACCAGGCTGGGATAGCGAGGCCCTCAGTCACATAGGGCTGGGGACACCCTGTTTTTTGGGGGTACTCCCTTCTCATGAGGAGGCTTGAGGTGAAGGTAAAGAG
>PVJC01014748.1:9971-36111 GCA_004026665.1 Murina feae
CTTGGCAGCTGTCCAGGCCCTTTGCGGGGCATTGGGGAGCAGGTAAGAGGCGGCAGGGGATCGGCGGCCTGCTTGGTGGGCTTCCCAGGCCCTTTGTGGGGCATCGGGGAGCGGGTAAGCGGCGGCAGAGGCTTGGCGGCCTGCTTGGTGGGCTTCCCAGGCCCTTTGCGGGGCATCGGGGAGCGGGTAAGAGGTGGCAGGGGGTCGGCGGCCTGCTTGTTGGGCTTCCCAGGCCCTTTGCAGGGCATTGGGGAGCGGGTAAGAGGTGGCAGGGGGTCGGTGGCTGGCTTGGCAGCTGTCCAGGCCCTTTGCGGGGCATCAGGGAGTGGGAAAGAGGCAGCAGGGGGTCAGTGGCCTGCTTAGTGGGCTTCCCAGTCCCCTTGAAGGGCACCAGGAAGTGGGAAAGCAAGGTGGCAGGCCAGGGTGTGGGAAAGAGGTGGCAGAGGGTCGACGGCCTGCTTGGTGGGCTTCCCAGGCCCTTTGCGGGGCCTCAGGGAGCGAGAAAGCAAGGCTGCAGGGGCCGGGATCCTGCTTGGCAGCTCCCCAGACCCCTTGGAGGCACCGGGAAGTGGGAAAGGAAGGCAGCAGGGGACGGGTGAGTGGGAAAGAGTTGGCAGCCTGCTTGGCAGCTTCCCAGGTCCCTTCCAAGGATCAGAGAGCAGGAAAAGGCTGGCCTGACCACGAGGCGGGGTTTTCCCTGCTTTCTGATGGCTGGAGGAAGATGGGCAGTAGGCAAGCTTGGGAGGCAGGCAGCACTCAGCCCTAGCCACAGCTCAAAAAAGAGAACAACATGCAGGGGAGGGCAAGAGTCTGAGAGATCAACATAGAGGGGATGCCTGCTCCAAGCCTTGACGGTGTGCCTGGGGGCAGGCCCCCAGCAGGTAGACACACACAGGAGGACTGCTCTGAGCCTCAGATGCGGCTGGGGGCAGGTCCCCAGTGGTCACACACACACACACACACACACACGGCACCTGGCAGACTGGGGCCATCATAGGACATCCACTGAGGGGTCCCAGACTGTGAGAGGGCACAGGCTGGGCTGAGGGACTCCCTCCACCCCGAGTGCACAAATTTTTGTGCACCGGGCCCCTAGTAGACCAATAACTATGGAAGAAATTGAAGCAGTCATCAAAAAGCTCCCAGCAAACAAAATCCGAGGGCCAGATGGCTTCACAGGGGAGTTTTACTAAACACTCAAGGAAGTACTAAAACCTATCCTCCTCAGACTATTCCAAACAATTCAAGAGGAAGGAACACTTCCAAACTCATTCTATGAAGCCAGTATTACCCTAATACCAAAACCAGATAAAGATAACACAATGAAAGAGAATTACAGGCCAATATCCCTCATGAACATAGATGCTAAAATCCTCAAGAAAATCCTAGCAAATTGGACCCAGCAGTACATCAGAAAGATCATACACCATGATCAAGTAGGATTTATCCCAGGGATGCAAGGCTGATAAAATATCCACAAATCAATAAACATGATACATCACATAAACAAATTGAGAGATAAAAACCACATAGCATATCAATTGATGCAGAAAAAGCATTTGACAAAATCCAACACCCATTTTTTATAAAAACTCTCAGCAAGGTGAGAATAGAGGATCATACCTCAATATAATAAAAGCCATATATGACAAACCCACAGCCAGCATCATACCCAATGGGCAAAAACTAAAACCATTTCCCGTTAGAACAAGAACAAGACAGGGATGCCCACTCTCACCACTTCTGTTTGACATAGTACTGGAAGTATGAGCCATTGCGATTAGACAAGAAGAAGAAATAAAAGGCATCCAAATTGGAAAAGAAGAAGTAAAACTGTCCTTATTCACAAATGACATGACATTGTACATAAAACCCTAAAGACTCCATAAAAAATTATTAGACTTAATCAATGAATTCAGCAATGTAGCAGGATACAAATTAATGCCAAAAAATCTATGGCATTTCTATACACCAATAATGAACTTAAAGAAAGAGAGACTACAAAAGCAATCCCATTTACCATCACACCAAAAAATTAAGATTCCTAGGAATAAACTTGTCTGAGCAGGTAAAAGACCTCTACTCAGAAAACTACAGAACATTGAAAAAAGAGATAGAGGAAGACATAAACAATGGAAGAACATATTATGTTTATGAATTGGTAGAATCAATATCATTAAAATGTCCATACTACCCAAAGCAATCTATAAATTCAACACACTCCCCATTAAAATACCAATAGCATATTTCACAGATCTAGAATGAACTCTCCAAAAACTCATCTGGAATAAAAAAAAGACCCCGATAGCTGCAGTGATCCTGAGAAAGAACAACAAAGTGGGTGGTATCTCAATACCAAATATCAAGCTGTATTATAAAGCCACTGTTCTCAAAACAGCCTGGTATTGGCACAAGAACAAATATATACATCAATGGAATAGAGAACCCAGAAATCGACCTGAATGAATATGCTCAATTAATATTTGACAAAGGAGGCAAGAACATACAATGGAGTGAAGACAGTCTCTTCAATAAATAGTGTTGGGAAAATTGGACAGGTACATGCAAAAATATGAAACTAGACCACCACCCTACACCAGACACAAAAATAAACTCAAAATGGATAAAGGACTTAAATGTAAGACGTGAAACCATAAAAATACTAGAGGAATACAAAGGCAACAAAATCTCAGACATATGCCAAAGGAATTTCTTCACCATTACAGCTCCAAGGGCATTGGAAACTAAAGAGAAAATAAACAAATGGGACTTTATCAAAATAAAAAGCTTCTTCACAGCAAAAGAAACCATCAACAAAACAACAAGAAAGCCCACTGCATGGGAGAACATATTTGCCAATGCTATCACCGATAAAGTTTTAATCTCCAACATTTATAGGGAACTCATACAACTTAACAAAAGGGAGATAAATAATCCAATCAAAAAATGAGCAAGGACCTAAATAGACACTTTAGAAAAGAGGACATTCAGAAAGCCAAGAGACATATGAAACATGCTCAAAGTCACTAATCATCCGAGAGATGCAAATCAAAACAACAATGAGGTACCATCTCACAACTGTAAGAATGGCTATCATCAAAAATTAAATGACAAGTGGTGGAGAGGATACAGAGAAAAAGGAACCCTTGTGCACTGCTGGTGGGAATGCAGAGTGGTGCAGCCACTATGGAAGACAGTATGGAGTTTCATCAAAAAGTTAAAAGTGGAACTCCCATTTGACCCAGTGATCCCACTTCCAGGAATATACCCCAAGAAACGAGAAACACCAATCAGAAAGGATATATGCATCTCTATGTTCATAGCAGCACAATTCACCATAGCTAAGATTTGGAAACAGCCTAATTGCCCATCCGCAGATGAATGGATTAGAAAACTGTGGTACCTCTACACAATAAAATACTATGCTGCTATAAAAAAGAAGGAATTCTTACCATTTGCAACAGCATGGATGGACCAGGAGAGCATTATACTAAGTGAAATAAGCCAGTCAATGAAAGAAAAATACCACATGACATCACTCATTTATGGATAATAAAGACTATTATAAACTGCTGAACAAAAATAGATATAGAAGCAGAGCAGCATCAAACAGACTGTCAAACAACAGCAGGAAGGCCGGGGAGGATTGGGGGGGGGGCGGTAAGAGATCAATCAAAGGACTTTTATGCATGTATATAAACATAACTAATGGACACAAAACACTGGGGGTGGGGGGGGGGAATTACGGGAGTCCGGGGGAAGGCTAAGGGGGAAAAAAAAGGAGACATATGTACTACTCTTGGTAATATTTTGAGCAATAAAAAAACAGAGCCAACCCAGCTAACACCATGATTTTGGACTTTTGGCATCCTGAACTGTGAACGAATAAATTTATGTTGTTTTAAGCCCCCCAGTGTGTGATAATTTGTTATGATAGCTCCAGAATGCACTAAGTATGCTGATTGTTACTGGACTGACTTTGCTCTGTGGCCCTTTCTGCATCACAGCTAGGAAAAACATATACACACACATACATATATGTATATACACATAAACACACTTATATGTATACATATACATACACTGAGTGATCAGATTATTATGAGTGGTCAGATTATTATGACCACCCCATCAGTACTTTGTTGGGCCACCTTTTGCCTTCAATACTGCTGAGATTCTTCTTGGCTTGACTCCATGAGTTGTTGAAAGGTGATGCAAGGAATCTGACAGCATGCCTGATGAATAGCACTGTCCAGTTCTGTGAGATTTGATCGTTGTGGATCCAGCTGCCTGATGGCTCTTTTAACTTTGTCCCACAAATACTCAATGGGATTGAGATCTGGTGATTGTGGGGGCCACCTAAGCAAGGTAAAGTCTCCCTCATGTTCTTGAAACCACTCCTGCACAATACGAGCACTGTGGCGTGGCGCATGGTCTTGTTGGAAGAAGCCGTCTCCATTGGGATATGCCATCAACATGATAGGATGAACTTGATCAGCAAAGACACTTATGTATGTTGTGCTATTCAGACATTTATAACGATCTGGCCCTCTAGCAACTTCAGTGGGAAATTATAGCTAATTTGCCTACAAAGTTCAGGTGGCCATAATAATCTGGCCACTCAGTGTATTTTAGAGATCATGGGTTATACCAATACCTCTAATTTCAATCTATCCTCATAGGGGTCATTTTTGCCTGCACTGATTTCATATTTGTATGTCTTTTCTTCCATAGTGAATACACTGTCTCCCAATACCATAAACACATTTTCTTCTTTACTTAAGTCTATGATACATTTAAAATAGTTTCAGAATCACTTTGACCATACCACTATAATATACCAATTTATTAAAAAGAGTTCAGTATTTGTTTGCAATTTCCCCATATACACCTCCAACCCTGTCCAAGATTGAGTATATTTGTCAAATACTGTGCACATAAGGTACTTGGATTAGTTCATCGTTCCACTTTTTAGGGTTATGTTATTCATTTGAATAACATTCATAAAACAATTAGTTTTATTTCTGTCACTTTCTTTTCAGTTCCCCGCTTCCAATTCTTAATTTATTTTTGCTTTAATACGTATACAGGGGCCTGGTGCACAAAAATTTGTGCACTCGGGGGTGGGGGGTCCCTCAGCCTGGCCTGTGCCCTCTTGCAGTCTGGGACACCTCGGGGGGGTGGGGTATGTCCACCTGCTAATGTGCCTCGCCAGCCTGGGTGAGGGGTTGAGGGCCATTTTCAGGCTGCCCACAGCCCTTTCAGGGTTCGTGCACTAGGGGGTAGGAGGGCTGATGAGTGCAGGCGTGGACGTTTTCCACCGGAGGGCCCACGATCACACATGCCTGGTGGGCTGCCACCGCTGAGGGGACACACCTGGCACAGAGCTGGGTGGCAAGCCAGGGGTGGACGTGGGTGCAGGATCCCTCGGTGGGGCTCTGCTGCTGAGCGACAGCGGACTGGCTTCGGATGCTTCACACTGTGCAGCAGACGCTCCTGCACACCTTGTGGAGGCCCCTGGGGGGTGGACGAAGGCAGCAGACCCTGGATAGGTGCTCCTGCACGCCCCCGAGGAGGCCCCTGGGGCGGAGCCATGCAGTGGACCCAGGACAGGAGCTCCTGGACACCCCGCGGAGGCCCCCAGGGTGGAGTCAGGCAGCGGACCCAGACAGGTGTCCCTGGACGCCCCGAGGAGGCACCTGCAGGGCAGAGCCAGGCAGCGGACCTGGGACGGGTGTTCCTGGATGCCCCAAGGAAGCCCTGGGCCAGACCCCCCCGCCACTGAGCTGACACCCGGCACAGCTGTGCCAGCCGTGGAGGCTCCCAGTGCAGAGCCGCCCTGCCAGCCTCCATCTTGGCTGGGTTTCTTTGCATACAGCCACTCTGATTGGCTGGTGGGCATGGCTTATGCGTCCCAAAGATACGGTCAATTTCAATATTACGCTTTTATTAGTTTAGATAGTTGAAACACTGTTGCTTTAAGCTGAGGCCTAGGCAGGTAACAAAACCTCCTGTTTGTTTCAGCTCCGTGGCTTCTATGATTGAAACATTGTTATCGTGACCAGAGACTCAGCCAGCCTATGCAGGCAGTTTCAATGGAAGTCTCCAGTTTGCTCTAGCTCCGTAGCTGCTGGCCTCCATCTTGGCTGGGTTAATTTGCATACAGCTGCTCTGATTGGCTGGTGGGCGTGGCCGTGAGCAGAGGCTCAGCCAGCCTAGGCAGGCAGTTGCAACAGAAGCCTCCGGTTTGCTCTAGCTCCGTAGCTGCTGGCCTCCATCTTGGCTGGGTTAATTTGCATATAGCTGCTCTGATTGGCTGGGAGGCGTGGCTTGGCTGGTGGGTGTGGCTTAGGTGTCTTGGGTGATGGTCAATTTGCATATTACTCTTTTATTATATTAGATACCTATACAGAATCATATACACTGGTTCATTCATTCAACAATCCTGCTCACCAAACTTGCTATTCCAGTCATATTTACTAGGAAGAGATCAAAGTATTTGGTATAGGATCCTATAAGTCAGAGCAAATTTTATTAAAATTTTTCCTCCTGGAGGAGTGGTGGAATTATAACTCTTCTCTGTGCTGGAATTACAAAAAGCCTATGATTATATATTTTTAAAAGGTCATGACATCTTAAAGTGAAGACAAGCTCAGGGTTACCAACAAACCATACATCCTTAAGTTCCTTTCTCTGTGAGGCAAGTTTTGTTCATCAGAAAATGGAGAGAGTTGCCCAGCAGGCGTAGCTCAGTGGTTGAGCATCAGCCTTAGAACCAGGAGGTCACGTGTTCGATTGTATTGTGGTCAGGGAAAATGCCCTGGTTGAAGGTTTGATCCCCAGTGGGGGGGCGGGGCATGCAGGAGGCAGCCAATCAATGATTCTTTCTCATCATTGGTGTTTCCCTCTTCTTTCCTCTCTGAAATCACCTTATTATTTAATTAATTGATGGCCTCTCATCCTTACCCAACAATGTCCCCCTAATAGTAAAAAATAATGGATGCCTATTTTGGGGGGAAGTGGCAGAGGAAAAAACAGTTACTCTATAGCTGGCTTTGAAATAATCTTTCTTAAAAAAAAAAGATGGTAATTTTGTAGTCTTCCCCATAATACATGTATTTGCTCTGATAAAAAAAAATCATTTATTTGCCAGATAAACAGATAACTTTTTCCAGATCATCAAATTAGTGTTCAAGTAATAACTTGACCATCCATTGTTTTTTCACAGTCACACAATGCTCTTTTTCTAGTGGAACCCCTACAGACAGTGAAACACAGGCACAAGAAAAGTACATCTTAACTAATAAAAGCGTAATATTGAAATTAACTGTTTCTCCAGGACGGGGTAAGCCACGCCCACCAGCCAATCAGAGCAGCTGTATGCAAATTATCCTAGCCAATATGGAGGCCGCCACTCACGGACTTGAGTAAATGGCAGCTTCCATTGCAGCAGGAGTGAAAGTGAAACTGCCACCCTGCTCCACTCTGCTTATCCTCAAGCAAAACACGTTTGTAACAAAATAACAATCATAGAATCCTCGGGAGCTGAAGGAAACAGCAGGCCTGAACTAATCACTAAGTAACATTGTTTCATTATAGACTCCGCGAGGTGAAGCAGAGAGGAGGCTTCGTAGGCCAGCTTAAAAGAACAGCGTATCAATTATAGAAGATAAACAAACCCCAGAAACCTGTGTCCAGCCAGCCTTGCTGGGACATTGGGTCAATGGGAGCTGTGGGCAGCCTTAAAGCCTGAAAGTGCCAATCAGCCGTCACCCACGCTGGCCACAACCCAGTGGGGTGAGGGACGTTCCTGGGGGGCTTGGCCAGCCTGGAGACAGCCATCAGCCCCTCACACAGGCCGGTCAGGCACACCAGTAAGTGGACATTCCCAGAGGGGTCCCAGACTGTGAGAGGGCACAGGCCAGGCTGAGGGACCTCCTGAGTGCACAGAGAGGCTGCAGGGCAGAACAGCGCAGGACCCAGGACCCATGAGTGGGAAAGAGGCAGCAGGGTTGGCAGCCTGCTTGGCGGCTCCTCAGGCCCTTTGAGGGGCACTGGGGAGAGGGAAAGAGGCAGTGGGGGCCTGGGGTCTGCTTGGTGGCTCATCAGGCCATTTGGGGGGCACTGGGGAGCGGGAAAGCAAGCTCTTGGGGTTGGGGGCCTGCTTGGTGGCTCCCCAGGTCCCTTTTGGGGAGCAGGGAGCAGGAAAAGGCTGGCCTGACCACGAGGCAGGGTTTTCCCTGCTTTCTGGTGGCTGGAGGAAGATGGGCAGTAGGCAAGCTTGGGAGGCAGGCAGCACCCAGCCCTGGCCACAGCTCAAAAAAGAGAACAACATGCAGGGGAGGGCAAGAGTCTGAGAGATCAACATAGAGGGGGTGCCTACTCCAAGCCTCGATGGTGTGCCTGGGGGCAGGCCCCCAGCAGATAGACACACACAGGAGGACTGCTCTGAGCCTCAGATGCGGCTGGGGGCAGGTCCCCAGTGGCCACACACACACACACACACACACAAAAGGCAGACTGGGGCCATCATAGGACATCCCCTGAGGGGTTCCAGACTGTGAGAGGGGGCAGGCTGGGCTGAGGGACCCCCACCCTCTCCCCGTGCACGAATTTCGTGCACCGGGCCCCTAGTTTTACATAAAAAAAAAATCCAGTCAGTCGCGCAACCACACTGAATTATGGACACAAAACAAGGCACAACAGCAGAGGTCCCTACTCTGTCAGGCAATCCCACACAGTTATAAAAAATGCCAATACCATGTGTCTTCAAGTATGGATCACCCCACACCCAACCGAAGGGGGAGAAATAAACCCGGCCACCCAGGGACTCAGTGCGCCTGAGAACATCTCGCGTTGTTTCACACACATTCACACACCCAAGGGCCAGGCAAGGCACAAAAAGGATCTCTTGCTAGTCGGAGGCTCGGGCTGGTCGCCGCCCCGCCCCTTCCCGATCCAGCTCCTCCTACGCCCTGGACCCGCAGGCCAGTTCCACCTTCTGGTCGCGTGGGACCCCGGGTCTTGGCCTCACCCTCCCCAGCTGGCGCCTGACGCCTGCGCCTTGAGGCCCTGGGCGCCAGAGGTCCCGGCAGCGGCGTCCCTGAGCCCTGCTAGGTGGCTGTCTTAGCGTCTTCGCCAGCCAGCCACAGCCTTCGGTGGCTGGACTACATTTCCCAGAGCCCCCGCTTCCTGAGGCGGCTTCCTTACCGTTTGTTCGCGCGATTTGGGGGCCTTGCTTTGGGGGAAAACTGTATCTGTGGAGGAGCTTGGGCCAGCTCTGGTGGGACCCACGAAGCCAAAGTTGCCCTGGGCCCCCGAGGGCGATCCGGAACTGCACCTCCTGCCGAGGTGGGCGGGGAGTGCTCGGAGGATGCGTCGGTGTAATTTCTTGTGTGGCCGTGTCTCTCGTGGATTTCTATTGTGAGACAAGCATGACGTGTTGGTGACTTGTCTAGGTGAATGGGCGTGTGCGACGGTGGTTTTGTGTTTAAATGTTTGTGTGAGTTGTTTGTGACTCTGACGGTTTGATAATACGGCTATGATTGGTGTGATAGGTGCGTGACAGTGCTGTTGTGAAAGGGTGCTTAGATGTTCTTGCTCTCGTGTCACTTTGAGGTTGTGGATGTGATTGTATTACTGGGGCTTTCCTGTGACTTTGAGGTGCTACAAATGTTGCTGTGGTTTAGTGTTTGTGACTGCTCCCCCCTCGCCCCCCCGTGGCTGATTGTATGACTGTGTGGCCGTGTTGACTTTGAGATTGTGAAAAGAGTAAAATTGCTGCTGTGAAAGGATGTTTTGGGCCATTGTGTGTCCCTGACAGGGTGCTGGGATGTGCTTGAATGAGGTTGTGTGTATACTCTGTGCATGGTAGAATTATGTTTAAGACTAGGTGGTCTGACAGTGTAGTATTAACATGGTGAATGTGACTGGCTGTGTGGCTGGAAATGTGATTGTTTCCCTTTGTGTCATCATTTGTATATTTTATAGTCTGTTCCCATATGAGAGTTCAGTGGGGTACAGAGATAAAATTGTGTTTTGGTATTCCTAGGGTTCATTCTGGGGTAGAGTTGGCCTATGGGTCATGAGTTCCACCTGGGTTTGTCCTTCCCTGAGGTCTTGACTTCTTTCTCTTCTGGCCACAGTGAGGACCCTCTCCCTTTCCCCCATTCAGACATGGCCTCTATTAATTGCTGTATTCTGTATCCTTACTTCACCCTGGGATTGCAGCTGTAGGTTCCTTGCTGCTTTCTGGTGCCTTCTCACTTTGGGTATTGGATGCAAGAAGTGACAAGAAGTCAGAAATTTGAGCCTGTGAATGAGTTACTTCTAAGCCACAGACCTGGTCTTGAGATGAGAATTTTAGAGATGGTAACACCTTAAAGAAAGGCCACTTACAAATGTAATGGGGTTCCAGGAGCGGGACTGCTTTCTGAGAGTGCTGTATGAGGCAAGCCACTCACTTAAGAACTTGTAACACTCTCCTGTAGGGGTGTTTCCAGTGGACAACTTTGAATCCAGAAATAAATTCTAGTCCAAGACAGCTGTGATCTTCTTTCTGATACAGAAAGTGGAGGACTGTTTTGACTGCCCTCCATGTTAAACGAGGGTAGATTGGAGGATGGGAGACTGATGAGGGTATGGTCTAATTTAGAATATACCCTAAGAAAGGCCTTGTATTTCATAATTCCAT
This sequence comes from Murina feae, assembly GCA_004026665.1. Taxonomy (NCBI): domain Eukaryota; kingdom Metazoa; phylum Chordata; class Mammalia; order Chiroptera; family Vespertilionidae; genus Murina; species Murina feae. The sequence goes on from PVJC01014748.1 coordinate 20,665, forward strand.
TTTCTTTTCCAGAGAGTAGGGCCCAGAGGAGGATAAAATGGCTGTTACGCATTCAAAAGCAAAGTCCAGGGTGAGTAGATGTTTTCTCTATATCCTGATCTCCCTCTGTTACAGGACATAGGGGTCTTTTTCTTTTTGAAATTTCCTAGCTTAGCATTTTCAAATAATGCACAGACAAGGCAGTTTTTTGTAGATTGGGAGCAAGGAATAGGAGCAGTAAATTGTTATAGATGCTTCCCAGAATTCGTTAAGGAATAATGGATATGAAATTCATATTTCTGACATAGTAGCATAGTTTTTTTAAACATTTTAAAATTTTCAAATGTACACAAAAGTATAATGATTATCACTTGCCAATATTGTGTAATTTATTCTGCCTTCAGTTCAAAATCTGTCAGTTTCTGCTTCATCTATTTTGAAGCCCTACTATTAGGTACATAAATATTTTAGATTACATGTCCTAATGGTGGATTACCCCCTTTAATCATTATGAATTAGTATCCTTTATCCCAGTAATATTCTTTGCTTGGAACCTCTACTTTGTTTGATAGTTAATGTAGCCACTCCAGCTTTTTACCTTAGTGTTAACATGGTATATCTTTTTCCATCCTTTTACTTATAACCTCTTTGTATTCTGATGGTTAAAGTGCTGCATTTCTTTTAAAAAAATTGTATTTATTATTTGAAAGTATGACTGATGTCCCCTTTTTCCCTGCCTGTACTTGTTTTCTCTGTATCTGTTTCCTCTATCCCCTTCCCCTAGGCCTTTACCACACTATTATCTGTGTTCACGGGTCATGCATATATGCATACTAGGGGCCCGGTGCACAAAAATTTGTGCACTCGGCGAGGGGAGGAAGGGGTCCCTGATCCTGGCCTGTGCCCTCTCACAGTCTGGGACCCCTGGGGAGGATGTCCACCTGCTGCCATGCATGGCCAGCCTGGGTGAGGGGCTGAGGGCTGTTTTCAGGCTGGCCACAGGCCCCTCAGGGTTCGTGCACTGGTGGGTGGGATGGCTGGTGAGTGCAGGCGTGGACATTTCCAGCCGGGTGGCCTACCATTGCACATACCTCGTGGGCCTCCACCGCTGAGGGGATACACCTGGTGCAGAGCTGGGTGGCAGGCCAGGGGGTGGATGTTGGTGCATGGTCCCTTGGGGGGGCCTTGCTACTGAGCGGACACACCGGGGTGAAACCAGGCATACACTCGCACATGCCCCACGGAGGCCTCCAGGGTGGAGCCAGGTGGCTGAACCTGTGGCAGACACTCTGCGCAGGGGCGGAGGATGCTCCGGCATGAACCCGAGGGGGTAACCCCTCAAGCCCCCGCCACTGAGCCTCTGAGGTCGTGTGGCCCAATTGCTCTATTCCCAGGCCTCACAGGGCCAGGCCGGGCTGCCCGGCTCCCGGCTTTGCGGCTGCTCACTGCTGTCTGGAACCACCGCAGGCACGATTGCTCTATTGCCAGCCCTAGCCTCAGGGCCGGGCAGGCTCCCATCCGAGGCCGCCCAGAACCAACCACTGGCGTGATCTCTCTATTCCCAGCCCCATCTCTCTATTGCCAGCCCTGGCCGCAGAACGGAGGATCGCTCTGTTGCCGGCTCTGGCTGTCACTGCCCGCCTGCCACTGCCCAGAACCGACTGCGGGAGCATGCTAGGACGGAGGCCAGGTTTCCGCCCTCAGGTGCCCTGGGCCTCCGCCATCTTGGCTGGGCTAATTTGCATACCATTGTTCTGATTGGCTGTTAGGCATCCCAAGAAACGGTTAATTTTACTATTCCGCTTTTATTAGTTTAGATAATTCTTTGGTTAATCTCCTCCCCTCCCCGGCCTGGTGCCTACCCGCTTTCCCTCTGAGATTCAGCAGTCTGTTCCATGCTTCTATGTGCATTTCTTGTTGGCAGCATTTAGTTGAATTTTTAACTTTTTATTTAATACTAGAGGCCTGGTGCACAAAAATTTGTGATCTCTAGGGGAGGGAGGAGGTCCCTCAGCCTGGCCTGTGCCCTCTTACAGTATGGGACCACTTGGGGGTTGTCCACCTTCTGGCTTATGCCCGTTCGCCGGGGATTGGGCCTAAGCTGGCAGTCATACATCCCTCTGGCAGCACGGGAGCCCTCAGGGGATGTCCACTTGCCAGTGGGGAGTATTCCTAAGCTGCAGTTGGACATCCTTAACGCTGCTGAGGAGGCAACCCTCCCTGTCCTTGTTTGACAGTCTGTTTGACAGTCTGTTTGATGCTGCTCTGCTTCTGTATCTATTTTTGTTCACCAGTTTATAATGGTTATTATTATCCATAGATGAGTGAGGACATGTGGTATTTTTCTTTCATTGATTGGCTTATTTCACTTAGCATAATGCTCTCCAGTTCCATCCATGCTGCTGCAAATGATAAGAACTCCTTCCTTTTTACAGCAGCATAGTATTCCATTGTGTAGATGTACCACAGTTTTCTAATCCATTTATCTGTTGATGGGCACTTAGGCTGTTTCCAAATTTTAGCTATGGTAAATTGTGCTGCTATGAACATAGGGATGCATATGTCCTTTCTGATTGGTGTTTCTGGTTTCTTAGGATATATTCCCAGAAGTGGGATTACTGGGTCAAAAGGGAGTTCCATTTTTAATTTTTTTAGTAGACTCCATATGGCTTTCCACAGTGGCTGCACCAGTGTGCATTCCCACCAGCAGTGCACGAGTGTTCCTTTTTCTCCGCATCCTCTCCAGCACTTGTCGTTTGTTGATTTGTTGATGATAGCCATTCTTACAGGTGTGAGATGGTACCTCATTGTTGTTTTGATTTGCATGTCTCAGATGATTAGTGACTTTGAGCATGTTTTCATATGTCTCTTGGCTTTCTGAATGTCCTGTTTTGAAAAGTGTCTATTTAGGTCCTTTGCTCATTTTTTGATTGGATTGTTTTTCTTCCTTTTGTTAAGTTATATGAGTTCCCTATCAATGTTGGAGATTAAACCTTTATTAGTGATAACATTCGCAAATATGTTTGCCCATGCAGTGGGATTTCTTGTTTTGTTGATGGTTTCTTTTGCTGTGAAGAAGCTTTTTTATTATGATAAAGTCTTATTTGTTTATTTTCTCTTTAGTTTTCAATGCCCTAGGAGCTATATCGGTGAAGAAATTGCTTCGGCATAAGTCTGAGATTTTGTTGCCTTTAAATCCCTCTAGTATTTTTATGGTTTCACGTCTTACATTTAAGTCCTTTATCTACTTTGAGTTTATTTTTGTGTCTGATGTAGGGTGGTGGTCTAGTTTCATTTTTTGCATGTACCTGTCCAATTCTCCCAGCACAATTTATTGAAGAGACTGTCTTCACTTCATTGTATGTTCTTGCCTCCTTTGTTAAATATTAATTGAGCGTATTGCTTTGGGTTGATTTCTGGGTTCTCTATTCTATTCCATTGATCTATATGTCTGTTCTTGTGCCAGAACCAGGCTGTTTTGAGAATAGTGGCTTTATAATACAGCTTGATATCTGGTATTGAGATCCCTCCTACTTTGTTCTTCTTTCTCAGAATTGCTGCAGCTATTTGGGGTCTTTTTTATTCCAGATGAATTTTTTGAGAGTTCGTTCTAGGTCTGTAAAATATGCCGTTGGTATTTTAATGGGGATTGCGTTGAATCTATAGATTGCTTTGGGTAGTATGGACATTTTAATGATATTGATTCTACCAATCCATGAACATGGTATGTTCTTCCATCTGTTTATGTCTTTCTCTATCACTTTTTTCAACGTCCTGTAGTTTTCTGAGTAGAGGTCTTCTACATCTTTAGTTAAGTTTATTCCTAGTATCTTAATTTTTTTGGTGTGATGGTAAATGGGATTGCTTTTTTAGTCTCTCTTTCTGTAAGTTCAGTATTGGTGTATTAAAATGCTGTAGATTTCTTGGTGTTAATTTTGTATCCTGCTACATTGCTGAATTCATTTAATAAGTCTAATAATTTTTTGATGGAGTCTTTAGGGTTTTTTATGTACAATATCATGTCATCTGCAAATAGGGACTGTTTTACTTCTTCTTTTCCAACTTGGATGCCTTTTATTTCTTCTTCTTGTCTAATCACAATGGCTAATACTTCCAGTATTGTGTTGAACAGAAGAGGTGAGAGTGGACATCCCTGTCTTGTTCCTGTTCTAAGGTGAAATGGTTTTAGTTTTTGCCCATTGAGTATGATGTTGGCTGTGGGTCTGTCATATATGGCTTTTATTATGTTGAGGTATGATCCTTCCATTCCTACCTTGCTGAGAGTTTTTATCAAAAACGGGTGCTGGATTTTGTCAAATGCTTTTTCTGCATCAATTGATATGATTAATTTGTTTATGTGATGTATCACGTTTATTGATTTGTGGATATTGTACCATCCTTGCATCCCTGGGATGAATCCTACCTGGTCATGATTTATGATCTTTCTGATGTACTACTGGATCCGACTTGCTAGAATTTTGTTAAGGATTTTGGCATCTATGTTCATGAGGGATATTGTCCTGTAATTCTCTTTCATTGTGTTGTCTTTATCTGATTTTGGTATTAGGGTAATTCTGGCTTCATAGGATGAGATTGGAAGTGTTCCTTCCTCTTGAATTTTTTGGAATAGTCTGAGGAGGATAGGTTTTAGATCTTCCTTGAATGTTTGGTAAAAAACCCTGTGAAGTCATCTGGCCCCGGGGTTTTGTTTGCTGGGAGCTTTTTTATTACTCCTTCAATTTCTTCCATAGTGATTGGCCTATTGAGATTTTTAGATTCTTCCTGATTGAGTTTTGGAATGTTTTATTTTTCTAGGAATATGTCCTTTTACTCCAGGTTGTCCAGTTTGTTAGAATAGAGTTGTTCATGGTATTCTTTAACAAACCTTTCTATTTCTGTGGGGTCTGTTGTTATTTCTTCTCTTTCATTTCTGATTTTGTTTATTAGGGTTCTCTCTCTTTGCTTCTTGGTGAGCCTCGCTGGGGGTTCATAAATCTTGTTTATCCTTTCAAAGAACCAGCTCTTGGTTTCATTGATCTTTTGTATTGTTTTTGGTCTCCATGTCATTTATCTCCATTCTGATCTTTATTATTTCCTTCCTTCTGCTTACACTGGACTTTTCTCATTGTTCTCTTTCTAAATCTTTGAGTTGTAGGGTGAGGTAATTTATTACCATTGTATCTTGTTTTTTGCAGTAAGTTTGTAGAGCTATGAACTTCCCTGTCAAGACTGCTTTTGCTGTGTCCCATAGGTTTTGAATTGTTTTGTTTTCATTGTCGTTTGTTGCCATGATGTTTTTTATTTCTTCTTTGATCTCTATGGTAACCCAGTCATTGTTTAATAGCATGCTATTTAGCCTCCAGGTGTTTGATTTTTTGGGATGGTTTTTATTGTAGTTGATTTCCAGTTTTATGCCATTGTGATCGTAGAAGATGATTGATATGATTTCTATCTTCTTGAATTTGAAGAGACTTTGCCTGTGCCCCAATATATGGTCTATCTTTGAGAATGACCCATGTGTACTTGAGAAGAATGTATATTTGTGGCTTTGGGGTGAAGTGTTCAGAAGATGTCAATTAATTCCATCTGATCTAGTGAGTCATTTAGGATTGATGTTTCTTTGCTGATTTTTTGTTTAGAGGATTTGTCCAATGGTGATAGTGGGGTATTAAAGTCCTCCACTATGATTGTATTGATGTCAATCTATCCCTTGATATCTTCCAGAAGAATTTTTATGTATTTGGGTGCTCCTATATTGGATTCGTATATGTTTACCAGAGTTATTTTTTCTTGTTGAATGGCTCCCTTTAGTATTATGAAATGTCCTTCCTTATCTCTTTTTATGTCCTTCACTTTGAGATCTAATTTGTCAGATATAAGTATTGCTACCCCAGCTTTTTTTTCATTTCCATTGGCCTGTAAAACCTTTTTTCATCCCTTCACCATCAGTCTGTGTGAGTCTTTTTTTCTGAGGTGGGTTTTCTGTAGACAGCAGATATGTGGGTCATGTTTATTTATCCACTCAGTTACCCTCTCTTTTGATTGGGATGTTTAATCCATTTATATTTAAAGTTATTATTGATAAATGCTTGTTTGTCGTCATTATTATTCTTTACACCTGTGTTCCTTTTTCGTTTCCTATTTTTTCTTTTTACAGTAGACCCTTTACCATTTCTTGCATTGCTGGTTTGGTAGTAACAAACTCCCTTAGTCCTTTCTTGTCTGTGAAGCTCCTAATTTCACCCTCAATTTTGATTGATAGACTTGCTGGGTACAGTATACTTGGATTCATACCCTTCCTTTGCATGACTTGATATATTTCATTCCATTTCCTTCTTGCCTGATGTGTTGCTGTTGAGAAATCAGTCGCTAGTCTGATAGGAGATCTTTGTATATAACTTTCTGTCTCTCTCTGGCCGCTTTTAAGATTCTTTCTTTGTCATTGGTGTTTGCCAATTTAATTATAATGTGCCTTGGTGTTGGTCCTTTGGGGTTCATTTTGTTTGGGACTCCGTGAGCTTCTTGGATTTGTGTGGGTTTTTTCTTCCCTATATCGGGGAAGTTTTCTGTCATTATGTCTTCAAACAAGTTTTCTATTCCTTGCTCTGACACCCCTATTATGCATATGCTGTTTTGTTTTGTGTTGTCCCAAAGTTCTCTTAGGCTCTCCTCCTGCTTTTTAATTATTTTTTCTAGATGCTGCTCTGTTTGGGTATGTTTTTTCTACCTTGTCTTCTAGCTCACTGATGCAGTCCTCTGCTTCTTCTAGTCTACTGTTGATGCTTTCTATTGATTTTTTTTATAGCAGTGATGTCATTTTTCATTTCTTCTTGGTTCTTCTTCATTTCCTCTTGATTCTTAAACATGTTGTCACATTTGTCTTCCATTTTTTTCATCCACCTTGTGACCATTTCTCTGAATTCTTTCTCTGACACGTTGCTTGCCTCAATTTCATTTACTTCCATTTCTGGTGATGCCTGTTTTTCTTTCATATGCGGGCTGTTTTTTTGTCTTCCCATGATCTCTCTTCTCTGGGTATCTGGTTATACAGTTCTTTCTCTCCTTTTCATGAGGAGGAGCAGGGCTCATCTGGGTCCACATATTCTCGGTTTGAGGTCCGGTGTTCATGGGTTCTTAGCTAGTTTCTGGTTGTCTTGTTTGCAGTATCTCTGGATGTATACGTTTCTGCTAACTGTCACCTAATATGGCCTGGTCTCCGCAGTAGAGTTGGCAGCTTCAGGAGAGATTTCAGCAGCAGTGGAGGCAGTGCCCAGTTAAGGGAGCCCCATCCAGGGGGTCTCCAAAAGTCCTCTGGAGTATAGCTGTTGCACACCCATAAATTTACATGCTCGGTACGTCCACACACTCTCCATTCATTCTCTCACTCTCACACTGTTTTTCAGTCTGCCTTCTGTTGGCACCCATCTTCCTCCCCTCTCTTTTATTATTATACTAGCAGACTGGTGCACAATATATTGTGCACTCGGGTGGGGGAGGTCCCTCAGGCCGGCCTGTGCCCTCTCACAGTCTGGGAACCCCTCAGGGGATGTCCACCTGCTGGCATGCCTGGCCAGCCTGGGTGAGGGGCTGATGGCAGTCTGAAGGCTGGCCAAACCCACCATGCGCACCCCATGCCTGCGCCACACCCACCTCCGTGGTTTTGCTGCTGGCCTCCATCTTGGCTGAGTTAATTTGCATACAGCCACTCTGATTGGCTGGTGGGCATGGCTTGGCTGTTGGACATGGGTTAGGCATCCTGGAGAAATGGTTAATTTCAATATTACTCTTTTATTAGTGTAGACTAGAGGCCAGTGCACAAAATTTTGTGCATTCGGTGTGGGGGTGTCCCTCAGCCCATCCTGTGCCCTCTTGTAGTCTGGGACCCCTCAGGGGATGTCCACCTGCTGGCATGTCTGGCCAGCCTGGGGGAGGGGCTGATGGCCATTTCTGGCTGCCCATAGCCCCTTCAGGGTTCAGGTCCCTACTGAGATGCCTCACCAGCCTGGGTGAAGGGCAGACGGCCATTTAAGGCTGCACACAGCCCTTTCAGGGTTCGGGGTCCCTACTGGGGTGTGTGGCTGGTAGCAGGTATCTGGGATTTATTTAACTTCTATAATTGAAACTTTGTTGCCTTGGTCACCTACTCAAAGCCTGGGTTGCCCCAGGCAACCCAGTGTCCCAGCCCCTGGCAACCCAAGTTCCTGAGCCCAGTCCAGCTCAGCCCCACCACTGAAGTGGTCAGGCCTATTAGCCAGGCAGATGGCGGGGGAGGTGGGGGTCCCAAGGTGCGTAACAGTTGATCAGAGGGGGCTAGGGGTCCTCTGCCCAGGCCAGAGGCCCTCACCAGAGGCCTCAAGCATGGGCAAGGGTGGAGCCAGTGATTGGAGTTTGTTTATCTTCTATAATTAGGGTTTGTTTGTCTTCTATAATTGAAACTTTGTAACCTTGAGTAGAGCTCAGGACCTGCAGGGCCCTGGCTTCCTCCCTTGCCCTGGGCAACTCCAACTCCATGGCCATCTTAGTTGAGTTAATTTGTATATTTGCTCCTGATTGGTGGGCATGGCTTGTGGGTGTAGTGGAGTGAGTGTCAGTTTGCACAGTACTCTTTTATTAGGTTAGATCCTATCTAATAAAAGAGTAATATGCAAATTAGGCATCACTCCATCACAAAGATGGCCACCCCCATAGCCACAAGATGGCAGTGCCCATATCCACATCTTATCTAAAAAAAGAATAATATGCAAATTAGGCTTCACTCCATCACAAAGCTGGCTGTCCCCATAGCCACAAGATGGCAGTGCCCAGTCTGGCTCAGCCCCACCACTGAAGTGGTCAGGCCTGTTAGCCAGGCAGGTGGAGGGGGAGATGGGGTGCCCAAGGGGCAGAACAGGGGATCAGAGGGGGCTGGGGGTCCTCTGCCCAGGCCAGAGGCCTTCGCCAGAGTCCTCAGGCATGGGCAAAGGCAGAGCCAGTGATTGGAGGGGTATGAGGGTGCCCTACCCAGGCATAAGGCCTGGGCCAGAGGCCTCAGGTCTGGGCAGGGGCAAGGCTGGAGATCGCAGGAGCCTGGGCTCCACAGAGCCAGCGATCGGAGGGGCGGGGGCAGAGCCTGTGATCACAGGGATCTGGGCACCAGTGGAGCCAGCAAAGCAAGGGTCTGGGGGTCCCTTGCCCAGGCCTGAAGCCTTGGCTAGAGGCTGCAGTGGGGAAGGGGTGGAGCCTGTGATCTCAGGGCCTAGGCAGGGGCAGAGTTGGTGATCAGAGAGGCCTGGGGGTCCCCTTCCCTGGCCTGTAGCCTTAGCCAGAGGCTCAAGGGCAGAGCCAGAAATGGCAGGGGCATGGGGGTCTCCTTCCCAGGCCTGTAGCCTTGGCCAGAGGCTGCAGTGGGGCAGGGGTGGACTTGGTGATGGCAGGGGCATGGGGGTCTTCTGCCCAGGCCTGCAGCCTCAGGCAGAGACTGCAGGCCTGGCCAGGGCATAGCCAGTGATTGTATGGATCTGGGGGTCCCCTGCCCAGGCCTGCATCGTCGGCCAGAGATTACAGGCCTGGGCAGGAGTGGAGCTGTGATTGGAGGGGCAGGGGTAGAGCCGATGATTAGAGTGAACAGAGGAAATACCTTTTCTTACCACGCATTGGCTAAGCTTTCTGTGTTCCACTGGTAATATTCTTAGTAACTGGGGTAGTAAGAATCCCTAAAGGCAATCTAGGGTTTTCCCACCACACTCCTGGAGAAAAAAAATGAAGGTCCACAGCTGGAGGGCTAAGAAATGTCATATCCTTCCCTAGCCAGTTTGGCTCAGTGCATAATACTTCAGCCTGCTGATTGCAGGGTCTGGGTTCAGTTGTGACCAAGGGCATGTACTTAGGTTGCAGGCTTCTCCATGGCTGGGGCCCAGGTCAGGGCATATGCAGGAGGCAACCAATCAAAGTGTTCCTCTCACTTTGATATTTTTTTCTGTTTTTCCCTTCTCTTCCACATTCTCTAAAAATCAATGGAAACATATCCTTAGGTGAGGATTACAAAGAAAAAAAGAAAGAAAGAAAGAAAGAAAGAAAGAAAGAAAGAAAGAAAGAAAGAAAGAAAGAAAGAAAGAAAGAAATGTTATAAAACACACATTTTGAAAATGCCTAAAGAAAGTTGTCATTTTTTCATGGTGAATGGTCTGGAGTCTGTCTTGATGAAAACACCTTGGTGGCTGCAGCAGCGGGGTGATGTGGCTGGTGGCTTCCCCTGATTAGCCTGGTTGCCTCCCATAAAGGGAGGCCAGACTGCGGCTTAGCCTCGCTCCCCAAAGGGAGCAGGGAGTGGGTCTAAGCCATCAGTAGGACACCCCCTGAGGGCTCCCAATATGTGAGAGGGGCAGGCTGGGTTGAGGACCCCCCCCCCCAATGCATGAATTCCGTGCACCAGGCCCCTAGTAGGATATATATTTTTTATTGTTGATAATGTTACAGATATCTTCCATGTCCCCCCCCCTTCCCCTTCTCTTCCTAACCCGTTCCCACCACCCAAGGTCTTCACTACCCTATTGCCTTTTTCCCTGGGCTATGTATATAAGTATATAAGTACTTTTGTTTATCTCTTCACATCCCCCAACCCCACATCGAGGTATGTCAGTCTGGTCCATGCCTCCCTGCTTCAGGTCTTATTTTGTTGGTCAATTAATTTTGTTCATTAGATTTCATAAATAAATGAGATCATATAATATTTGTCTTTCTCCAATTGGCTTATTTCACCTAATATAATATTTTCTAGGTCCATAGTATTTCATATTGTAAATGTCAGTTTTTTTATCCATTCTTCTACTGATGGGCACTTGGACTATTCCCAAATCTCAGCTATTCTATCTAATAAAAGAGGAATATGCAAATTAGACATCACTCCTTGACAAAGACGGCTGCCCTCATAGCCACAAGATGACTATCCCATAGCCACAAGATGGACACCCCCATAGCCACAAGATGCCGGCGCCCATGGCCAAAGATGGCCACGCCCATAGCCACGTCTAATCTAATAAGAGTAATATGCAAATTAACTGTCACTCTGAGACAAATATGGCGGCGACTGGGACAAGATGCGTCATTGCCATGGTGACGACGCAGGTGTTCTGCCCAGCCCACTGGAAGAGGGCCTCTGGGCCTGTTTGGTTGCTAGTGCCTCTGGGGTGCCGGGCCCCCTGAAGGCTGAGTCTTCGTGCTTTTGACCCCAGTGGCCCTGTGCATGGAGACCCGGCCTGCAGGGGGCCTGGCACCCAAGCAGCTCAGAGCCCCACCTCGGTGTTGGGGCTGCTAGGGTCCAAGGCATGGGGACCCGGCCTGCAGGGGGCCCGGCACCCCAGCAGCTCTGAGCCCTGTGGCTGTGGAGGTACTGGGGCCACTGGGGTTGGAGGAGCAGAGACATAGCCCATAGGGGCCAAGCACCCAGCAGCCCCAATCCCCGCCTAAGTGCTGGGGTTAGAGGAGCCAAGACACAAACCTTCCAGTGGGCCTGGCACCCAGCAGCTCTGAACTCCACAGCCACGGAGGTGCTAGAGCCACTGGGGCTACAGCAGAGACATTAATCTGCAGGAAACCTGTGGAAAGGGAGGTAAACTATCATAATTTTATCTTCCTTTCCATAAGATGAGAAAACTGACCCTGATTTATTTAGTGATATGGCCTACACCTTTCTACAAGCACAGCGTATGTTATGACCACTCCCAGGAAGGTCTGGTTGGAATACTTTCTCCAGGGAATAACGCTACTGTGGCAAATCATCTAAGAAAGGAAACAAGCTTTTGTTGGGTTTATTCTGAAGGTCAGAGAACATGCCACCCCAACATATGCTGTGTTGTTATATTGGTGATCTTGAGCTGCAGATGCTTGAAAAATAGCAAATGCAAGGAGAGGCTTTCTCTAAAGTCTCCTGATCTGCCTAAAATCAGATCCCACAAAAGGTTCCCTCTATGGGAAAAGTGTCATCAGCCAGTGAAGACTGAGTCCTGTCACAGGAGACTACAAGTTGACATCACACCCAAACTTTGTTACAAACTATCTCCCCCACCCCCATTCATCTTTCCTAAAACTCATGTACTCTCCTCTAAGAGGACTAGATATCCCGTCCCCTTTCCGTAGGAAGAAGGTATTTAAATCTGGACACTAAGCCACCTTGGGGAGTTATTCATTTTTCCCTGGGATTTCCCACATATACACGAGGTACACATGTTAATGAACTTTTGTTTTTCTCTTGGTAATCTGTCTTTCATTACAAGGGCCTCCGCTAAGAACTCAGCAGGGTATAGGAACACTATTTTTCCTCCTCCATAATTCTGTCTTGGGAAATCAAGTCCCAGGCTGAATAGTGAGTTTGGCCAAGCAGTTCTGGCTGATGGGAGGGAAGCTTCTAGGGGGAAGTCAATGACATTGGCATCAAAGTAGGGCAGAGGGTACACGCATGGTTGCTGGTGGGAGTTTAAAGTGGTTTAACATTTTTGGAGGAGGATTTGGGAAAATTGATAGAAATGTTCAAAGTACATCCAAGAGTCTTCTTCTAGGAATCTCATCTGCTGAGATAAAGCACCAGTGCATTGACCCTGGTCAGAACCAAGGATGCTGCTGCAGGCTCTCCTTCCACAATAGGAAAACCTGCTAACAACCTGCATTTTTAGGACAAGGTGGCATCTATACTAATAAAAAGGTAATATGCTAATTAGACTGAACATCTTCTAGATGACCTTCCGGACGTCATTACGGACAAAGCCATAGTGGCAGGGCTGAGGCAGAGGCAGTTCCAGGTTATCAGGCAGGCAGAGAGCAGTTAGGAGGACCAGGCTGGCAGGGGAGAGCAGGTAGAGGGATCAGGCCAGCAGGCAGGTGAGCAATTAGGAGCCATCAGCCCCAAGGGTTCCCGGATTAGAGAGGGTGCAGACCAGGCTGAGGGACCCCCCCAAGTGCACAATTTTTTGTGCACCGGGCCCCTAGTTGTAAATAATGCTGCTATCAACATAGGGGTGTGTATATTCTTTCTGATTAGTGTTTTGGGATTTTTAGGATATATTCCCAGAAGTGGGATCTCTGGGTCAAACAGAAGTTCCATTTTTAATTTTTTGAGGCAACTCCATGCTATTTTCCATAGTGGCTGCACCAATCTGCATTCCCACCAGCTGTGAGCTAGTGTTCTCTTTACTCCACATCCTCGCCAGCACTTGTTGTTTGTTGATTTTTTGATGATAGCCATTCAGACAAGTGTGAGGTGATATCTCATTGTGGTTTTAGTTTGCATTTCTCTGATAATTAGTGACTTTGAGCATATTTTAATGTGTCTCTTGGCCATTTGTATGTCCTTTTTGGAGAAATGTCTATTGAGGTCTTCTGCCCATATATATTTTTTAAATATATTTTTATTGATTTCAGAGAGGAAGGGAGATGGAAAGAGAGATAGAAAAATCAACAATGAGAGAGAACCATTGATCAGTGGCCTCCTGCAAGTCCCCCACTAGGGATTGAGCCGCAACCTAGGCATGTGCCCTTGACTGGAATCAAATCCGGGACCTTTCAGTCCACAGGCCAACGCTCCATCTACTGAGCCAAACCAGTTAGGGCTGCCCATTTTTTAATTGGATTGATTGTCTTCTTTTTGTTGAGTTGTATAAGTACTTTATATATTTTGGATATTAGCCCCTTATCAGATGTATCATTAGCAAATATGTTCTCTCATTCACTGGGGTTCCTTTTCAATTTGATGGTGGTTTCTTTTGCTCTGCAGAAGCTTTTAATTTTGATGTAGTTCCATTAGTTTATTTTCTCCTTAATTTCCTTTGTTCTAGGAGATGTGTCTGTAAACATATTGCTGCATGAGATGTCTGAGATTTTACTGCCTATGTTTTCTTCTAAGATTTTTCTGATTTCATGCCTTACATTTAAGTCTTCTTGTGTATGGTATAAGTTGGAGGTATAGTTTCATTTTTTCTTTTGCATGTGTCAGTCCAGTTTTCCTAACACCATTTATTGAAGAGCCTGTTTTTACTCCATTGTATGTTTTTGCCTCCTTTCTCAAATATCAATTGACCCTAATGGTGTGGGTCAATTTCTGGGGTCTTTGTTCTGATCCATTGGTTTATCTGGTACTGGTTATGCTGTTTTGGTTATAATGGCTTTGTAGTATAGTTTGATATCCATTATTATGATCCCTCTTCTTTCTGAAAATTGCTGCAGCTATTCAGGGGTCTTTTTTTTGGTTCCATATAAATTTTTAGAGTGTTTGTTGTGAGTCTGTGAAGTATGCCATTGGTATTTTATTTTTATATCATTTTATTTTTTAAAATTTATTTTTATTTATCTCAGAGAGGAAAAGAGAGGGAGATAGAAACATCAACGATGAGAATCATTGATTGGCTGCCTCCTGCACGCCCCCTACTGGTATTGAGCCTGCAACCCGGGCATATGGCCTGACTGGGAATCAAACTATGACCTCCTGGTCCATAGGTCAACACTCAACCACTGAGGTAGTACAAGCATTTTTATGATGTTAATTCTTTCAATCCATGAACATGGTATATACTTCCATTGTTTGTATCTTCCTCTATTTCTTTTTTCATTGTCCTGTAGTTTTCCAAGTACAGGTCTTTTAATTCTTTGATTAAATTTATTCCAAGTAGGTATCTTATTTTTTGTTGTTGTTGCAATGGTAAATGGGATTGCTTTTTTAGTTTCTTCTTCTAACAGTTCATTATTGGTGTATAAAAATTCCTTTCATTTGTGTATGTTGATTTTGTAACCTGCTACCTTTCGGAATTCATTTATTATGTCTAGTAGTTTCCTGATGGAGTCTTTAGGATTTTTTTGTACAATCATGTCATCTGTGAGTAATGAGAATTTTACTTCCTCCTTTCCAATTTGGATGCCTTTTATCTTTTCTTCTTGACTGATTGCTGTGGCTAAGACTTCCAGAACTATGTTGAATAAGAGTGATGAAAGTGGACATCCCTGTCTTATTCCTGTTCTTAAGGGAAACACTTATAATTTTTGCCCATTGAGTGTTATGTTGACTAGTTTTGTCGTAAATGGCCTTTATTATGTTGAGGTATGATTCCTCTATTCTCACTTGACTGAGAGTTTTTATCAAAAAGAGGTGCTGTATTTTGTCAGATGGGTTCTCTGCATCTATTGATATGACTGTGTGGTTTTCATCTTTCAATTTGTTTGTTTTTTTGTATCTTTTTCTTTTTTTTCTTTTTCTTTTTTCAATTTAAATTTATCTTTATTGTTCAGATTATTGCAGTTGTTCCTCTTTTTTCCCCCCATAGCTCCCCTCCTCCCATTTCCCACCCCACCCTCTGTCCCCCGCCCCACTGTCCGCATCCATAGGTGTATGATCATTGTCCATTCTCTTCCCGCACCCCCAACACCCTTTACCCCTGAAAATTGTGAGTCCACTCCCTTTCTATGCCTCTGATTCTATTCTATTCACCAGTTTATTCTGTTCTTCAG
>PVJC01014749.1:0-36023 GCA_004026665.1 Murina feae
GCCCTTCCCCGAGCCCGTGCGCGCGCCTCCGTACCTCTGTACTTTGCTTCCGCTGCTGCTCTGAGTCTCAGACTCTTCTCTGGTTGTAGGATTTTCACTCAGCCAGCCGTCCTGTGGGTGCGAGTGGTATCCGTGCGTTCTTCTCGTGGTTTTTCTGAAATAGTTGTTCACAGCTGCATATACGGTGTCTACCCTATGCAGCCATCTTGTTTCTCCTCGCCTGTTTGAGTCTTTACTTGGACAAGCTACTCTCCATGAGACTCAGTTTCCTCGCCTGTAAAATGGGACCGGTTTTCTTATTTTTGTTGGTATCATCACCATTAACCCAAGTTATTGAGGCGCAACAGGATCAAGTGACCATGCTCCATCCTCACCCTTTCCCTATAAAAAATATCTTCTTACAAAAGTAGAAAAAAAATAGTTTATTGATTTTTAGAGAGAGAGGAAGGGAGAGTGAGAAAGAGAGAAATATTGATGTAAGAGTATAACATCAATTAGCTGCCTCCTTATACCTCCCCCCAACACACACACACATACACACACTGGGGATACTGCCTGAGAACTAGCAATCCTTTGGTACATGGAATGACACCCAACTAACTGAGCCACAACTGACCAGGGCAAAGTAAATCTTATTAGCTACTATTAGTTACTTCCACCTTAGCATGAACATACTCCTAAATTCTACTCCTCTGAGCTGTTAACATGCATTAGCCTGAGGCTCTTGGCTTTGGTTGCACCACAGAATTACCTGGGATAATTTTTGCCTGGGTTCCACCTCTAGGACTCCATGTATTCTAATTAGTCTTGGATGCTAATTGATATTTAAGAGGATATTTAAGAGCTCCCCAGTATTTCTGCTGTGCAGTCAAGATTAAGAATCCCAGTAGAAGCCATTCCCAACCATGGAAGGAATGACTTTGGTCAAAGTTGAAGAATATCATGAAGGGCTGGAGGACCTATGAACTCTGACAGACTCAGCGTCTTCACATTTCAGATAGGAATCAGTGTTGGCCTCCTTTAGGAGTAGTTGCCATTTCATGAACACTGAGAGAGAGCTCCATGAGGAAGGTATATCATCTCCAAAGACGGAAGGGAGCAGGTTAAGAATTGTAAAGCCCTCAATGGATGGCTGTGCCTAATGCATGCGACCTTGATCTACGCACCTTTCATGGTGCCCAAGAGTACACAAGTTGGCCTCAGAAGGCCCTCCCTATAGCTCTGGTTGTGATGTATTTTTCTATGCCTGTCTCCCCAGCTAAACTCTGAGTCTTCCTGGGGCCAGGGGCATGTTTAGTTTTTCTCAAGCATCAAATCAAACTTCGTGACACAGATTTGGGAAATTCCACTGAAATTCCATTAAAAAGTTCTTGACTCTGACCCACTTTAGAGTCTGATTGAAGGTAGGACAGAATAGTGTGAATTTAAACATTTTAAATGAGCACAGGAAGAAGACTTTTTAAATGTATAACCAGTTTTCATTGGACAATGATAACCTTTTGCCCTAAAAGTATAAACAAAGAAATGCTTAGGTCTTGGTAAACAAAATGAAGGAGCAGCTATTAGAGAAATAATTTTATCATGAATTCTTCAGTTACTTTAAATCTTTCTAGATACAGGCAGAAAATTAATTAAATAATGTAGACAGGCAGAGATAAATAAATGAAATAACAAAACTGATTTTTTTTCTTATAATACTGTTTATAGATCATTTAAAAAGTATTCCTCACCCTAACCAGTTTGGCTCAGAGGATAGAGCATCAGCCTGCAGACTGAAGGGTCCCAGGTTTGATTCCGGTCAAGGACATGTACCTTGGTTGGGGGCATATCCCTAGTAGGGGGTGTGCAGGAGGCAGCTGATCGTTGATGATCAGCTTTCATTGATGTTTCTAACTCTCTATCCCTCTCCCTTCCTCTCTGTAAAAAATCAATAAAATATATATTTTAAAAAGTATTCATCCTTTAAGTGTTTACAGGATTCCAACTGGCTCTAGCTAGCCTTTGGCAGAATGTCCCTACACCAACAAGTCAGAGCTTAACATAGGGATATACTGGATAACTTTTTTTTTTTTTACAAAGATGCATCAAAAAGCATTTTTTTACTAGTATCAGTCAAAAGACTCTTTATTTCAGTTAAATAGAATCTCTCCAACTGCATAGAAATCATGGTATTTTTGAACAAAAAGGGACATGAGAATTTGTGGATTAAATTGCCTCACTTTGTAGATGAGTGGGCTAAAAATCTCGGATGCTGAGGAACTTGCTTAGGGCTGCCCTAGGAATTTACTAACAGAATGGGCCTTTGACTTAAGCCTCCTTGACACCTGTTCCTGGCTCACTCTGTGCCGCATATTGCAGATTGTTTTTTTAAGTCTTTTGTCCTTAAAAAACGCAGTGGGTTTGGGGAGAAGGAAAGCAGGAGTCCATTTTATATACAGTATGAGGATGCCAGGTTATTAACACCCTCACCCAGGTAAACCTCTGAGGACAAAAAACCTGAATCCACTCTGCCCTACCTGGGTGGCATCTACCTTTTCTTTTCATTTTTGCCTTGTTATTTATTGCCTCTGCCTCAGGAACATGGGTCAAAGGCCTACAGGAGAAGAATGGGGAGAGAGGTATCTGTGGAGTAATGAAGCTGAATATATCTGAGTGAGCTCAGTGCTAATCTAATTGGTGGGTCTGTGTCATTTCTACCCCTTCTCACCCTGTGCTCATCATTCTCATTGCGTCCCTTCTGGGTATAAGGGCACATGTACTTCAGAGGCAATTCCTCTAACTAAATAGATAGTGGTAAACTGGTCGAGGGCTCTGCAGAAATTGATAGCCCTCCCTGAATAAGGGATTAAACAGCGATGCTGCTTCGGTGCCATCCATCAGCAGTCACTGGGAACAGACAAAATATTTTCCCTGGTGACTTAATCAGAGGGATGCTGTCTAGCTGATTGAGGGAAGCTGGAGAGTGAGCAGTTGTTCCTATTATAACTTGTCATCGGCTATTGGTCTAAACAGAGAAAGTAAGGTCGCAGCACTTTGATCAAAGATCAAGGCAGGTGTTTTGTTAGCCCCATGGAGAGATGTTGATTCAGGAAAGAGAGACATGAGGGCTTTCTTCACTATGGTCTGTTATTACATTTAATATGAGATTTATATCCTTGCTCTTACAGAGGATCCAGCACACTGGAGTTGGGATCAGAAGAAGAAAACACTATCTCTTTATTGAGTGTGAAAGGAGGTAGAAGGCAAACTTGGCCTTTTCCATCCTGTGTCTCCAGCCCTTTCCTGGCACTTCTGCCTGGCAGCCTGCTCTGCTCATCTCCCGCATTGGTCTCCTTCTGCTGAGCAGGGAGTCCTTCCCTAACCACTCTAAGCATATTACCCTGGGCATAGTCTATTACCTACACATATTACCTACCTGTTTTCTTTTCTTTGTAGTATTGACTGTCACCCCAAATCATCCTATTTTCTATTAATTCTATGTACCTGTTTCTACTTCTAGAAAGTTAAACTGCATGTTGAATAAGGACCCCATCTTGCTCACATGAGTTGTCCTCATCAGTTATTATGGTGCCTAGAAGACAATAGGTCTATGATCAATATTTGGTTAATGAAATAATTATTTCCTATGTGGTCACTCACCTCTTTTTAAATAGCTATTATTAGGGTGGGTTGTAGTAGCAAGATGTGCAGAACCAGGTAGACTTCAGAGTTCATGTGATAAGAGGTGCAGAATACAGGAGAGCCATCTGGATTCAGACACCGAGGTGAGGTGAGGAGTGGTCAGGAACAGTGAGAAGTGTGGGTAGCTCTGCAGCAACTGAGACAGAAAAATCCTAGAAATTAGGCGCATTCCTGCTTCTTCTCAGACTGTTTTTCTCTTTATCTGTCCTTTGAAAGCAAAACTGTATCTCCAAAATTTAGTAGTTTGAGGTTTGTTCTTGTTGTTCTGATGGGTAAAATGAGACAGTTTGGGGGGTTAGCAATCTGAATCTGTGCCATTAACCTAATGCACATTCTGATTAGCCTATAGTCTAGCCACTGCCCCTTTAATTGTCTGGTCCTGCAATACCTGTTTACTCCCATTTTAGAGAGGCCATAAACCATCCCCAGATAGAATTATTGGTGCTGGCTCTAGGCCAGTCCTTTAGATGTGGTCTCTAGGCCCAGCACCTGGGGTTCTTTAAGAACTTGCAAAGGAGGCCAGAAAAAAACTTATTTGGGATACAAAGGGCTGGAAAGATATAAAAGGGGAGGGCTTCCTCCATGTTTTAGCTCAGATTTTTGGAGGTGACGCCACTGAGACCATGGGCATAATAAACAGTGTAACTCCATTTCTCTGGGTGTAGCTTGGTTTTTCTCAAGTATTCTGTAACAGTTCATTGAAAAATCCCTGGCTAGGAAGGGAAAGGGGGTTGAAAGGAAGAATAAATTCTGAAAAATTTTATTATTGTTAATCTCTTGGCATTGGATAGGCTTCAAATGCACTCATATGTCCTGGATTCATTGCCCTTTGTGAATATATACTGAGGATTCAAGATAAAAGTTAATTAAAAACATAATCCATTGGGATGCAATCAACTTGCATTTTAGAATTAAGTATTCAAGCCATTCAGGTGACTACTCAACCAGGATGCAGGGCCCTCAAATTTACAGTGGCATTTCCTTATATCTTACATGTACCCTCATCATTACCATTTAATAGCCACTAATTGAACATTTAGTATGTGCTCCTTAACTAGAGAAGGCAAATTCTTGGGAGGGTGCATGGTGTTCTGGGTGATAGCCAAAGAATAAATATGTATCATCTATTTAGCATTGGTGAATCAGAGCTGAAGTTTTGTATTTATTTTATTTTTAAACGGGTGAAAACTTTAACATGAATAATAAAGCACAAAACTCTTAAGAAGTGTTGTGCTGGTGGCTGGGCTGCTTTGGAATGAGGCTCTGGTCTCCACAACTCTTATCCCAATACTGTCATTGTTATCTAGAAAAACTCCGCATCTTCCATTATCCTTATCCATTTAGCATCTCTGTTATCTTATGTATTTGGAAGGTCTACATCTACACCAATTGTGAATAAGATATTTAGATGTAACAAATATTCCATGTGTTTATTTCCAGACATTGCCAGTAGGATGGGGCTATGAGACAAATTTTGAAAAATGGATCGTAAGTAGAAGTTATGGATATCACTTCCCAGCTGAGACAGTTAAGAACTGATGTGTCTCATTCATTCCTTCCTCCTCTACTCAGTAGTCTTGGAAGCCACATGTTGAGATGTTGAAAATAGTACATGCAAAGATCCTAGATCCCTGGGTTATAAGATAGAGATGAGCCCCCATTGACCTCAGATTTTGCATGAGTCAGAAGTAAATTATTTTGCTAACCCCCTGGGGATTTCAAGATTTGTTTGTTACCACACATAGCCTATGCTATTCTTATCTAATACTCAACTCAAAATCATTTCAGAATAAGACATGACTCTGCTTTATTGCACTTCACAGGTACTGTGTTTTATTACAAATTTAAGCCAAGACTCCCCACCAGAAAAAAAGATGATGACTTATTATTTTTTTAAATATATTTTATTGATTTTTACAGAGAGAAAGGGAAAGGAATAGAGAGCCAGAAACACTGAAGAGAGAGAAACATCGATCAGCTGTCTCCTGCACACCCCCAACTGGGGATGTGCCTGCAACCAAGGTACATGCCCTTGGCTGGAATCAAACCTGGGATCCTTCAGTTCCCAGGCTGACACTCTATCCACTGAGACAAACCAGTTAGGGCAAGATGATGACTTATTTTATTGTGATACACACTTTATTGTGGTCGTCTAGAAACAAACCTGCAATATCTCTGAGGTGTCTGTAGGGATGTCAGCAGAGGGTGGTATATATTTGATCATGAAGATTTTGGATGTCAATTTGTTTGTGGAGTGAAATCTGTAAGGTTCTGGCTCTAGGAGACCAGCCGGGTTAGTTAAAATACCCTCACAGAAGTCTTAATAGGTCCTCAAACTAAACTGTAAGCTTTTCTTTGCTTAACTTCTCAAAGTAGGACTGGCAATTCTTAAATGCTAGTTTGGGATTCTCTTGGTATTGAAGTACTGGAGCTTTAGGACAAAAGGAGTTAACTGAGCATGTCAGAACCACAGCGACTGTTTGAAAGAGCTGAAAGAACACACAGACCTTCCTGAATAACAAGGGGATCTAAATCATACTAACATTGGCTAGAGCTTCAATTCATTCTATTAAACTGCTCCTATCCACAACAGAGATTATATTGCCTTTCATGGTAAATTGTATTGCAGGAGACTGGCAAGTACTTCAGTATACGAATCAAGTTCAGATGAACACACTTGATAGAATAGAACTGAAATGGGGCAAAGGTCAGGCGTTGTGTGTGTGCAGCCATGCTTTGGGAACTGAAGACCCTCAGTATTTCACCAGGTGATAATGCTAAATTATACATGATAGAAAATGAACACAATGAGCTAAGTTTCTATTGAGAAATGAATTACTTGCTCACCTTTGGATGTTGTAGTAATTCTCTCCAGACATAAGAATTCCCTTATAAGCAAGGGCTGTGTCCAAAAATGTATCTTTGCAGTTACATTTAACCCAATACCAGATCTATATTAATAATAACTGGTATTTATAACTAAATATCTGTCAATTTTACTGTATGTATCATATACACATTAACCTATTTAATCCTTTGAATAAACCAGTTGAGTAGGGGTTATTATTATCTCCAGTTTATAAAAAAGAAACCTTGAAATCTCAAGTATGAAGATTTTAAGAAGAGTGCCCAAGAACCAAAATCTAGTTAATATTGAACCTAGGTTTAAACATGTAGACTGACCTGAGTGTCACATTTACCCATCATGTTCCAATAATACTCTTGATGATTGGAAGAAGGAAAGAAGGCAGCCTGGATGAAAAAAGTGGTGAAAAATGTGATGGAAAGAGGCTAAAACAGAGAAGGAGAGGATGAAGGGATACTAGAAGGAGGGTTGAAAGGGTGAATTAAAAAATATGGAGAGAGGACTAGATGGAAGTGTGGAAAAGTTAAATGAAGAAGGAGTTGAAGGGGTAGAAACCATATGGGAAGGATGGATGGGTGAATGAATGGATAGATGGGTGGATAGAAAGAAAATAGTTCAACTAGGTGAATAGACATAATAATAGAAATATTTCTGACTGGTCTAATGGGGTTGTCAATATTACTGTTGAGAAAGCTCCTAGCACCCACAAAATACAGATTCATGGCAAAGATGACCTGAACTTTTTGAAAGCACTTCAATGTAATTAGCAACTTTTCTCTATCTCTTTCTTCTCCTGCACATTTAACCTGTGTGTTATCTCCTTCCCTGGATTTCTTCCTTTAAGGGCACCCTGGTTTTTCTCTTAATTGGATATTTCCCCCATAAACAGCATTTTGAGAACCTAGGGTTTTGCCTTTCCTATTTCCCCCAAGGATTCAGAAAAAGCACCTTTAACATATTAGTTCAGGTTGTTTCAGAGTAAGATTGTACATCCCTCGGGACAGAGATATAGATATTTAACTTTTTTCATGAGAAAGATTTCTACACTTAATATCCAGGCCCTTCATTCTCAATTTAATCCTCTCTCCACCACCTGATGTCAGGTGTTCAATAACAAATACTTTAACATCATGCACATGTGCTGAAAGATTGTAGGTAAGAAGGGAATAGAGTATGTGTTCCTCATCAAGTAAAGCTGCTTAGGTTAATTATGTTGTGTATTAAAGGATACCTCTAATGACACATGTAATGACTGAATGGCCATCCAAGGATCAGCAGATATACTGCGGCTGCCGGAGTAGAATGATTACCTTTCTTACTGTGGCTCTGCCTTTGCAGACTCCCAGCATGGAGAGTGTCTTAGGTTATGCTCTCCCAGAAACAGACTCTGAGACAAGAACTCAAGTACCAGTAGAATATTTTGGATATCACCAGGAGACACTGCTGGGAGGTAAGTGAAGTGAGATGGGGAAGAGAAGGAAGCCAATGAAGTTAAGTATCAATTAACTTCTACTTTAGGTGACTGGAGCTTAAGCCCTGGATAATTGTGAAAGCATGTGTAGGTACGCATCCAGGGATGTCCACCTGAGGGGCAAAGGAACAGATGTTTTTACACACCAATTTCCATTAGGCATTGCTTAACGGCTGCTTGGTGGGGATGGTGCATTGCTTCTAGCACTTTCTGTATACAGTACAGGTACCAGGGTAGGCTTCACCAGTCAGAGAAATGCCCTGGGCAAAGAAGTGCAGGTGATGGAGTGGTAGTTGGACTGGCCTTCCCTGTTCTAAAGGAAGGCTATAGGGGTAAGACAATGAGTGATACAGTCAGGAATTGCCCAAGGCCATTCAGGACCAATCCAAGAAGAGGGATAATTCAAACTTTCATTTCAATCTCAGTAAAGTGTTGGCACAACACTACTAGTATAAGCCCTATATTATTAAATCCACTTTAAACATATGGAGATTGAGTCTTTGACAGATTAGTTAGTTGCCTTGTCCCAAATCATATCACTGCAAAGTGCTGGGGTCAAAACTATGACTTAAGTCTTCTACATTTGCATTTAGGACTCTATATTATATTTTATACTGTCTCTATGTCAAAGTCAAGTGGGAAGGTAGAACAGAGCTTTCTTTCCTTATCCTAAATCTGAATATGGAAAATGAAGGAGAGTGCTAAGCCAGATTTCCTAGTGCTTGCTGGGATGAATCCAGGTGAGGCTGAGGTGCTGCTGTTCAGGGGAGGTCCATCTCAGCGACTGATTTACTTCCTCTTAGTACAGCATCCTCATATACTTCTGAGCTCTTTGGAGGAAATATTTAATTTCGGTTTACATTTTAGATAGAAAGGCAAATAAAAGAAGCTGTGAAATTGAGATCTGAGCCATCTACAGCTATTTATCCAGTATATTTCTGGAGGACTTTGAGCAGGCAGCTAACAGAATACAAGTGATATACGAACTTGAGCACAGGGTCATGGGAATGAAGCTGAAGAGAGAAGCTGCTAGAAAGTGGCCAGTAATAACATTCTTGTATTGTTTTCAGTAAAGGTGTTTGCTCCTTGTATATGAAATAGATTGATTTTATATGTATGTAAGTTTTCTGATGAAAAAAATTACACATCAGAGCAGATTCCTTAACCAGACTGCATCTTGATTTAGATTTGTAGAAAATCATTCCATATATGTAGGTCAATATCACAAGACATTCTCCCTTCCTCATCTTTCAGATTTAATTACCTGGCTCAGTTTCCCCTTGGCTCACACGTAGCAGAAACCATGAAAGTCTGGAAGGGTGGAAAGAAGCCCAATCTGCTGTCTGTTTTGGGCATGGATTGCCAAAAGACTAGCTTTATAGTTTGCATATGTTAGATGGACAATGTAAATAATGCTTCTTATGTACACTCTGCAACTAATTACTTAAGAGTAGGACTGATATGTGAACCATGTTTCCTCAGCACTTCAAGGAGGAAAGGAAGGGGAGATGATGATAGAAAGATATATAATAGATAGATGATAGATGATAGATAGATGATAGATAGTAGATAGCCAGATGATAGATTAGATAGATAGATAGATAGATGATAGATAATAGATAAGTAGATATATAGATGATAGGTTAGATAGATAGACAATAGATCATAGACAGATAAGTAGATAGATTATAGATAGAATGAGCTTTATTCTGGTGGCAGTCTTCATATGGCCTCATTAAAAAAAATCCATTTATGTTTTCTTTCTAGCAATCTAACATGAGGAGGATGGTGGTTTCATATCCCACATTGTGACTTCCTGCCAGTTGCCTTGGGTTGAGTTATGATACAGGTGAGCCATGAGGGTCTGACTTGGGGATGAGGCAGACATCTCATGTTTGGTTTGCATTCTATTGCTGTGAGACCTTGAATCTGTGACTTCTTCTTTTTTATGTTTTTTAGTGATTGGAGAGAGAGAGAGAGAGAGAGAGAGAGAGAGAGAGAGAGAGAGAGAGACTTGTTCCACTTATTTATGTATTCATTGGTTGCTTCTTGTATGTGCTCTGACTGAGATGGAACCTGCAACCTTGGCGCATATCCAGATAATGCTCTAGCCTACTGAGCTACCTGGCCAGGGTTTATGACTGTTTTCTCTAGGCCACACTTCCCTTAGTGGAAGATTGACTGGAAAATAATATGCCCATGCAAACCTCAGAGTAATAGGCTTGAGAAATGATCTCTTTAGAGGAATGTGCTTTTCCAATGATCTGTGTCTTGTCTGCCATCAATGGTCCTGCTTGGCAATTGTCAGTGAGATAATTCTGATAATGGTCAGCTTCGCTTGTGATGGTTCTCAGTGGGCTACAAACAAGTCTCCTATAGGTCCCCTTTCCCTCCTGAAAGCAGTCTCAGGGATGTTTTGTAAGTGTACAGGTGCTCCAGTCCAACCTGAAAATCAGAGTCCCTTGGGACAGGTGCTGAAACCAGGTGAGGAGATAGCCGTCTTCCTCAGAGACCATATCCCTGACCTGTCTCATTTCTCTCCTCATCAGAGCGCTGCAGACGTTTGTGTCCCTTTCAGAAGTAGATGGAAGGAGATGGGTGGAAGCAGAGAAAGAAAACTTGCCAGCTGCAAGGACACCCCAAAGAGCTCGGGGCCATCATGAAAGGGGACCTGCAGCATCCACAGTGAGGAGGCAGCAGCTTGGTTCTGTTTCTATAATTCCAGATACCATAGTTTTCTGTGTATAAGATGCCCCATGTATAAGATGCCCCCCCCCCCTTTTTCAACCCAAAATTAAGAAATCAATATTTTAAACATTTTGCGGGTTTTCTTCTTGAGGCCTTCTTCTTTTTTGGCATCTTAAGGTGTTGTTCTTCCTGTTTTCTCTACTGTCTGATCATACACTCAGTGGGAGGAGGTCCATATTGTCTCTCTGCAGCTCTATTTCCATGCTCTTTTGCATAGCTGATTACATTCAGTTTAAGTTTTGCAGAGTATTTATCTTTTCTTACTTTTTGACATCTTTATGGGCTCAAAATGCTCCAGTCCCTGTTGCATCTGCACACTCTCCACCTCCACTTCTACCTCCAATTACAGCATCAGCTGACATCAGTAACAATAAGGTTCATGATTAGAGGAAGCCTGTTTGACAAGATATGGGCAGCTATGTACCCACAAGCCTCCCTCCTTGGCTGACTTTGTGTATAGGGCACCCCTTGATATTCAGTCTAATGATTTTAGAAAAAAATAGCATCTTCTACATGGAAAATGAAAATACGGTATTTTAGTGAATAAGAAGACATGACAGAGGACCAGGGGTAAGTGGGAGAAAGATGCTAGTTAAGGACTCCCACACAGGCTATTGAAAAGAGAGAATATAGTACTTTATTTTTTTCCTCATAAAAGCAGCAGAGCTAAATTAGCGAGGAGGGCACGTGAAGTAGGGAAAGGCAAGGATGGTGATTAGTTCAGTTTACAGCTTGAACAATTAGGGGAAGCTGGGATGTCCAGACCTCACAAACTGCAAAGACCACTGCTCTTCATCTTCCATTTGAAATGCAGGGGGAAGATGATAGACATTGAGATGACCCTTGAGTTGATTAAGACCTTGACCAAACCACCACCAAGAGTCCACTTCAAATCTCTCTACCCCTCAAGCAATTTTGGTAAACTGAGGGTCCTTGAGAAAGGAGTATGGTTTTTGTGAGAACGTGAAAAATAAAGGTTTATGGCCTATTTGGGGTTATTAAAAGCCACATGGCATTTGAAGAGAGTTGGGGTTGTATTCTATTTACTATCTTTCTATTGACATTTAAGAGTTAACATAAAGGTTCTTGGAAATCCACTATTTAAGCAAAGTGGACTGGACTGCCTAAAAAGTGATACAAGTGTCAATATTTTAAACATGTGTGTTATATTTGCCTTTGCCCTGGAGTGGTTTAGATAACTAGGGCAAATGAAATCACCAGGTTGACATTCCAATTCAGGGAATGTGGTTGAAGGGCTGACCCCATGAGTTCCAGAACCTGCAGCTACTCTCATTATCTGATCTGCCTTATTGATATCCTTCGGTGGATATTTGCCCAAACTCATAAAGATTTCTCTGCAAGGTCTATAGAATGTTGCTGGTATTTGTAACTTAATAATCAAAATGAATTGGAGTTTTGGTGGTAGAGTGAATGCATAAGGACTGATTAATCTACTTGCAGAAACCCTGAAATGAAGATGAAAAACATAATAACAGCCAACCCTTAATATTAACCCTGTGGGGCCTCTGTTATTAATTGATCTGGATGTGAGCACAGCTTTTAATCAACTTGCAGGGTTTTAAGCTTACCCTGCCCCCATAACTGCTCATTCATCTCCAAGACTGTAAAATAAATGTCGAATAAATGTCAGGGAAGGTCCTTTTAAGCTCATCTTAGGGCATTTTATCTACCTCCATATCTTGTAATAGCTCAGCAAAGCTGTGCTCCTGTGAGTCCATGCCTTGAAATAATCTGCCTGCGATTTTTCACAGAAGGATGAAGGGAGAGCTCTATGCTGCAGAGTGAACAGGCTTTTGAGTCCATACTTGACTAATTCAGGCCAAAGTAAGCATTCTTAGGCGAGAATGGGGAGACAAGATCTTTAAATGAAAATAATAAATGCGAACATTGGGATAATAAACTGGCTTGTAACATTAATCTCCACAGGGTCCTTAATTATTTGGATTGCAAACAAAAATTTGAAAACTATCACTCCAGAACTATAAAAATATGAATATGTTCCTCAAATGTAAATAAAGTTCAGGGTAAACTCCCTAATGTTTTTTTTACCTCCTTATGTCTATCTTCTAACTCACAGGAAAGAATCCCAATTTAGATGCTTTTTACAGTAACTAGTGACTCCTCTTTTGTAACATTCTCTACATCTGCTAAGATTGATTGGTTTATTGACCATCTTTCCTGGCTCTGTTCCTTGAAGGTAAGAGCCATGTAGACCTTTATCGCTGAACCCCCAGCTTGTAAAGCAAGGGCCTGGGACACAGTGAGAACTCAACACATATTAATAAAACTAAACAGGGAGAATCTTAATCTACTGAATGTTTAATGTTCTTGTCCAAGTCCAGATAATGCTAAACAAAAAAAAAGAGAGAAAAATTTCCAAAATTAGGAGAGTACTGATCATTCCCTGTCTTTTTGTCTGGATGACGACCTTTTCATTGGACATGATGAACTTAATAATAATGAGCTGATAGAAAGCAGTGTCTGCAATTACATTTGATTCATTGAGTTTTCTAAG
This sequence comes from Murina feae, assembly GCA_004026665.1. NCBI lineage: Eukaryota > Metazoa > Chordata > Mammalia > Chiroptera > Vespertilionidae > Murina > Murina feae. Next base: position 13,303 of record PVJC01014749.1, read on the forward strand.
GCATTGCTGCTCAAATTTTAGCATATATGGTAGTTACAGGAAGAGGTTGTGAAAACACAGATTGCTGGGCTCCACCCTCAGATACTCGGATTCTGGGAGACTGGCTTGGAGCCTGACATTTTGCATTTCTAATAAGCTCTGGGTGATACTGACTCTGCTGGTCCATGGACCAACCACACTTTGAGGAGTAGGACTCTAAACACCCTGTGATGTGATTCTAATGATCTCATTTTCCTTATGTGGAACCTTGAGAGTCAGAGTAGAATTCTGAAGGCAGATCTTTAGACCCCAGGGAATAACTTACCACATTTCTACCTCACCGTCCCCATATATTTTTCAGGAAGAAAAATATACCTTTAATTTTTCCATTTTATTGGAAATTCTTTTTGGCATTTCTGTATGGTCATGCTAATTTTTAAATTGCTGTAATCATGATGAATGTGAAAGGTGTTCATTTTTTACCTAACATGTTGAGCATTTTTTTCAATATATTGCATAGATTAAATTATTTTTATGATGATTAAATGACTATACAAAAATGTACATGTGCAACTGAGTGTTGTTCCTTCAATGTAGTCTTGGTGAGAAGCTATAAGTTTGCTCCAGTGCAAGAGAATTACCCAATATATTGATGATGACTCTTTTGGAAAAATTTTATGAATTGTTTTTAAAAGATTCACAATGAATAGTCAGTGTCATTCAGCCTCAATCTAGTTTCGATCTGTAAAGTGTTACCCAACATCAACCCTTACTAATGACCCTGCCCGAGGCTCTAAAATATTTTCTATTTCCAGAAAAGCAAATGTGTCTTTAAAGGATCTATTTTGGCTACCACTGGGGCCATGAAGACTTACAGGTCCTGGTGATGAGGCTTGTTGGTTTGTGATGTGATTAAATTCTCCCTAAAATAGCCTATAACTCCTGTAAAAATATACTTTTTTTGCAATAAGTAGTCTTAACTTATTATGGAAATATAAATATGAGAAAGTCATAAATATAATTTTGAGGAGAAAATGAGTAACTATGTCTAGCAGATTTTATGATGCTACAATTAAATCAATTTGATACAGTGGCATGAAGAGAAGTGATAATGAAAGATAAAAGAGTCTAAAAATAGGTTTGAATTTAGTATTTCATAAGACCATAATTTCAAATTAATGTGAATTGATGGATTTTTCAATGCATGGAATTAAGACAAATCATTTGATATTTGAAAACATAATTTAGTGGATCTGTAAATTGTTCCTCCATTTGGATTTTTAATGTAACAAAACTTTAAGTAGTTTGTAGACATGTAAAAAGTTGTGTACCATTATTCCTATTAAGTAAAGGTATATTGAAATAAAAATGAGACATAATTTTTTGCTTATCAGAATAGAAGCTACCAAAAGATTTAATAATTTATAATATTATTAACATTAGTTAAAGGAATCAGATGGCCTCATATTTTTATGAGGAGAGCATAAAGTGCTGCAACCTCATTGAATACCAATGTAATAGGTAAAAATCTATCACAAAATAAAATGCACATGTACCTTAAACCAGGATTTTTACTTCTAGAAATGAATGCGCAATTATACTCACAAATGTGTATTAAAATATATGTATAAATGTATTCATTATAAAATGATCTGTAACAGTTTAAAAAATGAGAAGCAACCTAAAACCCATAGGCAGGGGAATGGCCACATAAATTATGAAACATCCATTCAGTAGAATACTAGATAATTATACAGAATGAGGTAGAGCTCTGTGTGCTGACAAGAAAAAATTCCCAAGAGGTATATTGTTAAATTAAAAAAGAAGAGCAAAGAAAAAGTGAATTGTAGAATTGCATAGAGTTTATATATTATGCTTCTGTCTCTTTAAAAACTTAATGCTCAGAGTTAAAAATAATACCTAATATTTATTTAGCTCTCCCTATGAGCAAGTACATATTTCACAAGAATATTAGAAAGATGAAATGAGATAATGTAGGTAACTACCCATGAGACATGTGCCAGTTATCTATTGCCAGGTAACAAAACACCCTAATATTTAGTGGTTTAAAACAAGGGTTTTTTAATCATAATTATAAAAAGAAAATAGTTCATACAATAGTTCATTGTGTGAATATGCTACAATTTGTTTACATAATCAACTTTTAATGGGCATTTGTATTATTTCTAGTTTGGGGCTATTACAAATGAAACTGCTGTGAATGTTCCCATACAGGTTAAGAGAATAAAAAGATAAGACATAGATGAAGAAAAAACAATTGCATAATATCTGCAAAAGGACTTGTATCAGAATATATAAGATGCCCTTAAAACTCAATAATGGGGAAAAAAACAATTCAATTAAGAAATGAGAAAAATATTTGAACAAACACTTTACAGAAGGTATAAGGATGACAAATAAGCACATGTAAAGATTTTCATAAGCCATTTGTTAAAATTAAAATGAGATTATCACAAGATATCTATTTATAAAGTTACTACAGGCCTGGTACACAAAAATTTTGCACTCAGAGGGGTCCCTCAGCCCAGCGTGTGCCTCCCACAGTCTGGGACGCCTTGGGGGATGTCCACTTGCTGGCTTAGGCTCACTCCCCAGGTGATCATTCAGACATCCTTCTGGCAGCCTGGGAGCCCTCGGGAGATATCCACTTGCCAGTGGGGAACAGGCCTAAACTGCAGTTGGACATCCTTAGCGCTGCTGAGGAGGCAGGAGAGGCTCCCACCACCACCACTGTACTGGCAGCCGTCAGCCTGGCTTGAGGCTGAGCAGAGCTCCCCAAGTAGGAGTGCACTGACCACCAGGGGCAGCCCCTGGTGTCAGTGTGTGTCATAGTGACCAGTCATTCCAAGTTGTTCTGCTGTTAGGGTCAATTTGCATATTATCCTTTTATTATATAGGATAGAAGCCTGGTGCATGGGTGGGGGCCAGCTGGTTTTCCCTGAAGGGTGTCCCAGATCAGAGTGGGGGTCCCTGCTGGGATGCCTGGCCAGCCTGGGTGAGGGGCTGAGGGCCATTTTCAGGCTGGCCAAGCCCCACAGCAGGAATCCTCACCCCATGAGAGTGGGGAACAGCTCCCAGCGAGGCTGGCTAGAAGCATGTATCTGGGGTTTATTTATCTTCTATAGTTGAAACTTTGTTGCCTTGAGCAGAGGCCACAGCCTACCCAGGCAGGCAGCTTTCTCCATCTCCAGGGTAATGAAGCCTCCTGTTTTCTCTAGCTCTGTGGCTGCTGGCCGCCATCTTGGTTGGGTTAATTTGCACATAGTCACTCTGATTGGCTGGTGGGTGTGGCTTGGGATGTAGTGGAGTGATGCATTTAGCATATTACTCTTTTATTAGATTAGATTTGGGAGTTTCTTAAAAAATTAAATATACACCTACCATATAAGTCAACTATTCCACTCCAAGTATTTATGCTAACTGAAATTTGATTTCTGATTATTTGAATGTTAGTTTTCTTAGAGTGTAAGTGTAAGCACCTTGAGCTTAAGGACACTGTTCTTCAATCTTATCTTATCCTTTTTGTTTAATGTGGATATTGCTAGCATCAAGTATCAAGTCTGGAACATGATACTTGTCCAGTAAATGTACTCTGGTAAATAACAGGTGAGCAATAGAAAATATTCCTGAATTGGATTGTCACTGAAAAAGGATAAAGCAAAACAAAACAAAAACATTCATTCCCATAATTCTGTGGGTTGAGTGAGTTGGTTTTTTGCTACTCCCATTGGGGCTCACTCATGCAGTTACTTTCAACTGGCAAGTTGGCCACAGGATGCACTCAGCGGGGAAGACTGGAATGGCTAGGCCTTTCCTTCATCATGACCTTTCTTCATGGTGGGCTTCTCCATATCATGATAGTTTCAGGACAGCATTGCAAGAGAAAAGCCTTTAGTGTTCAAGAACATAGCAGAATTCTATGTTGTATCACATTTGCAAGTCACAAAGCTAAGAAGCAGAGACCACCAGAGTCCAATATAAAGACATGCAAAGCAGGAGCTGAGATTCTTTGGGAGCTGTTACTCTCAGAAACTACTACAAGTATAATCACCTCCATTTTATCAATGAAGAATTGGGGTTTAAGAAGAATTAAATGTCTTGCCAGAAGTCACACTGCTAGTAAGCAGCAGGATAGAAAGTTCTCTCCTATTCCCAGACTCCTATGTGGAATACCATTGTTTTTCCTACCTCAAACCATTTTCTATATTCTCATTGTAGTTTCAGTTTACCTTCACTTCTTCCTTTTGCACCCTTATAAAATAGTTTCAAAGCATACTCCAACTTCCACTTCTTCTCACAGTTGGTCAGTCCAGTTAAATTTTCACAGAGCCTTTTTTGGATATGTCCTACCTTTCCCCAACTCTCTGCATTGAGCTGCCTTCTGGAATGTCTTCTCACTTCAGAACTGCCCCTCAGAATCCCAGAAATTCTTTAAAAATATACTGTCAACTAAACTTTCCTCATTCACCTCAAACTAAGACTGTTTTTTTGCTAATAACTTAACACTTTATCTTAACATCCTCATCATATACTGTGATATTTAGGTAGAAAGCTTCTCTGTGACTTTCAGACTATAACCTCTCAGTCCCCTGGGTATATGAGGCCTAGAATAATACATCTCTATATGCACCACTTTGCAGACCACAGCATCTTATAATTGTGAGGCATTGACTGAATAACCTCAGCAGCTTTTTTTCTAACTTGTATTTTATCTTAAATGTTCTATAACTGTGCTTCTCAGCTTTAATGAGTACAGTAATCACCCAGGGACCTTATTAAAATGCTAGCAGTTTCTAATTCCTTAGGGCTACTTTAGGGTTCAAGATTCTGTACCTTTGGAAAGCTTCCAAGTGGTACTGGCACTCTTTTTCAGGGATCCTACATTGAATAGTACTAATATACCCTATTCAGGGTATTACTGAGGACTCCACACTTAAAATAATAGAGCAAAGGTTTTGTAGAGCAAAATAATACCTACAAAACAACAACAAAATTATTATAGTTAGAGTACCCAGATAATTGGTTGCATTTCCTGTTACTAATTTTACATTGATGTATTTGGCCTTTGAACCCTTCATATTCCTGTTTTTTCATTTTGTTAAACTGAAGAAAAAAATAATAATCTAGGTTGGGATGTTTCTATAGCTTATATATTTTCTTAGTTTATTGTGAACATTTTACAGGTGATTCTGCCCACCCATCCCCTACCCCCCATATCATCTTTACATTTGCCTCAGCATCAGTCTTATTTTTTTATTTAAAAAAAATCTTTACTGTTGAAAGTATTATGTCCCCTTTTACTTCCCCCATAAACCTCTTTTAGCCAGTCTTCCTGCCCTCCCCCCGCAGGCCTTCATTGCCCTATTGTCTGTGTACATGGATATATGCATACAAATTCTTTGATTGATCTCTTCCGCCCCCCACTGCCTTCTTTCAGTCTTATTCTTTCTAGTCTACTACCTAATTGCAACCACATAATCACATTAAAATACAAATGTGTTTGTCTCTCCCAATTGAAAATGATATATGGATAAAGTCTGAACTTTTTAAGTGACTCACATGGTCCCCACCTGTCTCTCCAGTTCTTTATAGTCTATAGAATCCAGAGATGCCATGTGAAATAGTTTAGGTTTATGTTTACTAAATATTCACATATCCCTCTCCAATAAGGGCAGAGTGCATTCCTCCATCCCATCACTTTGGGCTTGGCCATGTCACTTGCTTTGGTCAATGGGATGTCAGTACTCATAATATGAGCAAGGACTTAAAATGTGGGTGGATAATTTGACTTGATTTTCTGCTCCAGTGATCTGCCACGAGAAGACCTTGTCTGGGTAGTAGCTTCCTCTTCAGTATGACACCTAGAATAAACACATGGAAGCATACATAAACCTAATCCGCATCTTAGATCTAGCCCCAGTTTAACTGCAATCTGAAACCGAGCTATCTGAGCTGATTGTAAGTCAGCCACACCATAGTCAGTCTATAGATTCATGAGTATGGGAACAAATATTTATGGTAAAAGTCACTGAATTTTGAGGTGGCTTATTGCACAGCATTTTTATAGAAATAGCTGACTGATACATAATAAATCTTTCAATTCCTCTGATTTTCCCTTCTCTGCTTCTCTTCTGGACTTTGCACAGAGTGTCACTTTGATCTGAGTGACTCTCTTCCTCGTCATCCTTCCTAGTTTGGCTATCCTCCTCTTACCTTCATGGTCCCAATCGAGAAGAAACGTCCCCCAATGAAAAGACTTTCTGATTCTGGGATTTGGACAGTGTACTCTCCTATGTATTTTAGCATCTTAGTGCATCTGCCTGGTAGTGTTTATTAATAATCATAATTGCACAATTAGTACTCTTTCTCTTCCACGTAGCTTGAAGCTTCCAGAGATCAGGAAGAATATCTGTTTTGGTTAATTTGGGAGCCTAAGTATTTAGCACAGTGCTGGGACATTCTGGAACTCTTAATGACATTTCGTTGAAACAATTCAGTTTAGGGTTATCAGCATTTCATTGTGAGCGCTTATTGATGTTTCCTGATGCCTTTTCTCTTATGCGTGGTTAAAGCCAGATTGATAACTATCAGAGAGCAGAACTGTTTGAAGTGGAACAAAACAAAAGACAAGTAATGCATTTCAATAATTCCATACTGTGTGCCTTGTACTTTGACATGAGCTGAGAAGGAAGAGAGCTACCAGCTATACTGTAAATAAATAGCGGGATGGTTGCATTGGAGAAACTCATATTTCATGACTGTTGAGAGGTGCGTTTTGAGCAATGAGGTTCATAGAGACAGGAGTTAATTTAATTCCTGTCAAAAAATGGTAGGATGAGAATATTACCATGTCTAGCAAGAAAGATGGTGACACTTTTAAAGGAGACAGCAATGAATTGAAACATCCCATATTTGGTTGAGAGAATCTTTGCTTTAGATGTTCACTTTTTCCCTGGAACTTGCATTATTATGTGATTACATGATATATCAAGAATCTTAGACATTTTCTGCACTCCAATTTTAGAGCTGTTCTTTGTGTTGTTTTTTTTCTTCCTCTGAAGTCCCTTTGAAGTTGTAATCATACCCATGAAACATGACATATAACCAACAATAAAAAACAAAAAGAAAAAAAAAACACCTTGTGTTTTTTCAAAAATGTCATTGTTGCAAAAGACAAAGAAAAGAAAGACTGAACAGCTGTCCCTGATTAAAATCTAAAGAGATTACAGAAAACTGTACATGGTGCCTAACCTTGTCTTATACAAAAAAATAAAAATGTTTAATAAAGGATATTGCTAAGAAAATTACTAAAATTAGATATGTACTTTAGATTATATGAAAGTATTATACCTAATGTTAAATATCCTGATTTTGATAACTGTTTAGTAGCTATATTAGAAACCATCCTTGGTTTTAGGAAGTATATATTCAATTACTAAAGAATATATCACACCTAACATACCATGTAATAGTTCAGAAAATCCTACATAATAAAAGGCTACTATGCAAATTGACTGAACTGCAGAATGACCGGTTGCTATGATGCATACTGACCATCCGGGGGCAGACACTCAATGCAGGAGCTGTCCCTTGATGGTGAGTGAGCTTCCATACAGGGTGTGCCGCTCAGTCAGAAGCTGGGCTCACAGCTGGCGAGTGCAGTGGCAGTGGCGGGAGCCTCTCCCACCTCTGCTGCATGAAGGCGGTAGGAGCGAGAGGTCCCGGACTACGAGAGCCCTGTACTGTGAGAGGGCACAGGTTGGGCTGAGGGACCCTCTCTCAGTGCACAAATCTCGCGCACAGGGCCTCTAGTAAAAGAATAATTTTAAAAAGTAGCAAAATATTAAAAGTCAATGAATTTAGGTAAAGACTACATGGAAAGTCTTTGCACTATTCTTATAAAGTTTCTGAAACTTAAAATTGTTACGAAATTTTTAAAGACTTAAAAAAATCAATTTACAGGATTGTTAACAGGTCTCAAAAGGCCCATCATAGTGGGCTTCATGCATTTAGAAACCTCTAGACCACAAGGGGGCACAAAAGCCTATGTTCCAACAACTCCAAACTCCAGGGGAGTCATGTCAATATCATCTGTAAACAACTTCAACAAGCACACATCTGCTCCATTCAAGGGTTATTCTCACCAACGGGAAGCACTGCAGGACAGTTGCTGTGGGTCCCAGAGTATATGCTGGAACCACAGAGAATAAAGCAGTGGTTCCAGATATTCTGTGGGATGAAAGGTTAGGAGCCACACTCTGGGGTTGATCTGTGGTCATATGCACTGCTTTAACTTCGGAGGGCAGTTATTTAGGAATACCTTGGAAGGTAAGGAGATAGTAAGGAGGATAAAGCCCCTGCAGATGACTTCTTAGTGTTGCCACGGGTACATACATCAGACTGGATATTATTTCCTCTGCTCAGATGTTACTGAAAGGCCCAGAACAAAGAACAGGTGCAGCACAATGTTCAGAGTAAGGGACAAGCTGAGACTCTGAAACAGAGTTAGCATCTCAAGTAATTTCATAAAATGAAACCACTAGAACAAAACCTAGGTCCTAAATGAATAATAAAATATCAAATAACTTCAGTTCTCATTTTTATATATGCAAACACCCCTGCCAAATATGGCTCTAAAAGCTGCATGCAAACCTGTTAGTGGGTAATTTCCTTTTTTGTGTGTGAAACTTATCTGAAAAATTATTGAGCTCTCAACCTTAACTGTTTACTTCCCCTAGGGTCTTTCTGCAAATAAGCATCTTTCTTTAGAGCACTTGGCCTACAATTTTAGGGATACATTATATATTAACATGCAAAGGTTCTATGTTGTCTTTATACATTTTTAATTTTTCTTTCAGATGGATGATTTATGTATCCATTCAACATTTACTGAATACCTGTCCTATCAGGTATGTTAGTGCCATGTCCCCTTGGCCTTCCTGGAGGTCAACTGCAGCTTCATTAAACAATCCCCCCTTAAACATCTGGGACTCTGCCTGAGGCCTTTCTCATGCTGCTGGCATAGGGTTAGAGGTAGACCAGAAGCGCTGGGGAGTTAATGTTCTTTATAAGAAACTTCAGCCACTGAGAAATGGGAACTAGAGCATAAATGTCCCAGCTTCTCTCTGCCCTCAGTGGGACAATTCTGAGGTGGGTTCCACACAGTCTCAGAAGGTTCTCCGTGGGGTAAAGCTCTATGTGCACCCACTGGTAATCAGCTGGATGGCACAGCCTTAATTGCCTTCTCTTCACGATCTTTCCCATCCCCTCACCTGCATTTCCTGAAATACAGCCAAACAAATTGCTTTGAACCAATAGTCTTATCTCTGTTTTCAAAATGAGGAGGAAGACTGGTTTTGCAAGGAATGTTAGGCCATTAAACCAAACAAAACCCTGTCCTGCGGTAAGGCAGGGAACTTTGTTTTGAGCCCTGAACCTAAGCACACCTGGGGCGGGTAGATAAAAAGAATTCTCCCTTCAGGGCCTTGCAGGGAGGGAGTATATTTGCAAATCAATGAACTCGAGGGGCAGTTATAAGTTACCAGCACTCTGGATTTGGGATTTTGGACATCCCAGAGACCGCGCGTTATTAAAACTGTGATTTCTCCACCTCTTCAAAGTGTCACTTAGGTTTTTGGTCTTTCTGCAACAAAACCAAAACACATTCTCTGCCTGAGGCACTGGTCTATGCAGGGGGAGACAGTGGTAACAAGGCAGAAGTTTATCTTCAGGTGGAGCTTACCTTCTAGTGGATCTTACCTTCTAGTGGGAGCAGCAGAGAGGAGGCAAGAAAAATTCAGAAATCAGATGCATCAGGACTATTGTGGAGTCAATGTGTGAAAAGGGGATAACTGGATAGAACACGAGTATGGAGAGACTATGGCAATAAATATTTGAGCAAAAGTAGAATGGAGAGAAGGGGTGAGCTTTGCTCGGATCTTTGAGAAGGCAGGCCAGGTAGAGGACCGAGTGAGAGCACAATCCTGAGGCAGAAAGAAGGTGGGGCTTCCAAGGAGCACAGAGAAGGTCAGTTTGGCTGGAGAGTGAAAACAAGCAGGAAAATTACATGAGCTTAGAGACAGAAGCACGAAAAGCACTGACATACAGAAAAACGGTATCTTTAATATTTAAAATCACATTTCGTTTGGTTTCTGTGTGTACCCACTGTACAATATTAACTCACTGGGGAATAAATATTAATTTATTCAACCAACATTTCCTGAACAGTTCACTAGGCACAGGCACTGTTTCAGAAATATAAGAAACAGAACTAAGTGCAGTAAAATCGCTGTTCTCATGGAGCTGACACTCTAGAGCCGTGGTTCTCAACCTTCTGGCCCTTTAAATACAGTTCCTCATGTTGTGACCCAACCATAAAATTACTTTTGTTGCTGCTTCATAACTAATGTTGCTACTGTTATGAATTGTAATGTAAATACTGATATGCAGGATGGTCTTAGGCGACCCCTGTGGAAGTGTTGCAGAAAGACCAAAAAACTAAGCGACGCTTTGAAGAGGTGGAGAAATCACAGTTTTAATAATGCACAGTCTCTGGGGTGTCCGAAATCCCAAATCCAGAGCGCTGGTAATAGGTAAGAACCTTGCTTTATAACTGCCCCTCGAGTTCATTGATTTGCAAATATACTCCCTCCTTGCAAGGCCCTGAAGGGAGAATTCTTTTCATCTACCCTTCCCCCAGGTGTGCTTAGTTAGGTTCAGGGCTCAAAAGGAAGCCCCCTGCCTTACCTCGGGACAGGGTTTTGTTTGATTTAATGGCTTAACATTCCTTGCAAAACCAATCTTCTTCCTCAAAAGGGTCGTTCCACCGCCAAAGGAGTCGCGACCCACAGGTTGAGAACCACTGCTCTAGAGTCTGGAAAACATAAAAACCCTTCGCGTTTATTTTATTTTAATTTTTTTTATGTTTTTATTGATTTTTAGAGAGAGGGAGAGAGAGAGAGAACATTGATGAGAGAGAAACAGCAACATTGATTGGCTGCCTCCTACATGGCCCCTACTGGGGATCAAGCCCACAACCTGGGCATGTGCCCTGACCGGGAATTGAACTGGTGACCTCTGGTGCATGGGTGGACACTCAACCACTGAACATCAACTAGGCCCTTACTTTTTATTTTAAATGACTGCTATTCATCATGATACTTTAAACAATCTCTTCTAATACCAGTGAAATTTGGTTCAGTTTTATAACTTTTCTAATAAATTTCAATTAGAGAACTAAATGAAATCCTGTTTAATACTTAAAATTCATAACCCATCTAAAACTTTCTCCTTCCTCCAACTCTTCTAGATTCTAATTCTTTCAGTAGAAAAGGAAACTAGCAAGTCACTTTACTAAATGGGTACAGTTATTATAGTTGTTGGTAGGAATATGTCTCTGTTATGCTCTCAGTGAATCTATTTCCATCTAATAGAGCTGGTCTCCCATTAGATCTGTGAAAGGCTCATCTTCCCTGGCTCTTCTGTGGAAGACTCCCCTAGAGAGAGGCAGCTGAGTTTTCCTTTGGCCCCACCTGTGCTCTGTGCTCCCAATCTGTTTTTCATATTAGGGAGCCCAGTCCTTGGTACGGAGACCCTCAGTTCCTCAAGTCTGTAATCTATCCTTGGAGCTCTTAAAGTGCTCATCCTCATTCTCCAAAGGTTACAGAAAATGACACTATTACATAATGCTTCCCATGCCTACTCTATGGACCACTTCAGCGGAATCCCTGACTTCAGAAATTACTCAAGTAAAAGAGGAAACTAGACCCTATGCTCAGCTACAACTCCAATTTCCAGGGAACTTATGTCAAGAACTTTCATGCTTCTGACAATATTCTGCTCTAATCAGAAAATGTCTGCAGATACTAAACCCAAGTAAGTATCCATCCCAAAATGAGATTAGCCTCCCTTCCTTATAGTAGCTTTTAAGATTTTATTATCAGTCTTTTTTTTTAGAGGACCAGAGCTCAGGAGCTAGCATCTCTCCTCTCCACCATGGTAAGAATTGTAGCTGATGCTGTAAGTGCCCCAGTCTTATCCTCTCGGCTACCACCATTCCAGGGCACACCCAGAGCATCCTATGCATATACCTGTGACTCATTTGAAGAGCTTTCAGCCTAATGCAGTGCAGACCAGAAATGCTGAGAAGTTGATCACTGAGGTCAGCCCTCAGAAATGATGGCTAGGAGTCAGTGTATAAACACCCCAGCTTCCACATTCCTCAGATGGTACAACACCAAGGCATGTTCTATATTGCCTCCTGGTATTCCTAGCAGGACAGAGACTCAATTATCTATAATAATAAAAGTCCAATATGTAAGTCAACCAAATGGTTGAAAAGCAGAATGACCGTCCAGAGGACCACACTATGACACGCTCTGGTGCCAGGCCAGCCAAGGTGGGTATGATGTGATTGGTCAGGGGGGCCCGCCATGGCCCCATGATCAGCCTCTGCAGGGTGGTCCATCAGGGCGCTCCGCAGAATCAGAAAACCAGGGGTGTGTGGAAGTGGACGCAGGCAGTGCAAGGTCAAGGCAGGTTTGGGGGGGGGAGAGGCAGGGCCTGGGCTGCGAAACAGGAAGGAAGGGCTATCTTTGCATGAATTTCATGCATTGAGTCTCTAGTTTTTAATAATAACCTTCTTCATAACACACTCCTTATTGGACTTCCTTCCCTTTTTCACTCCCTCAGTTCCCCATTGGGTTTTCCTGGAATAACATCCCAAAAAATCAATTAAATTACAAATATGCTTCAGGGACACCCCACAAATATGAGAAGAAAAACCCTTCTATTATTAACCTAGTACTTCCCCAAACCCAATGGTGTACTGCATTTTATATGTCCTTCTCCACTTTAGGAATTAACTATATTTTGGCTCACCAGAAAAGATTCCACTCAATACTACATATTTATTTGTATTTATACATATTTTTTAAATATATTTTATTGATTTTTTACAGAGATGAAGGGAGAGGGACAGAGAGCCAGGAACGTCGATGAGAGAGAAACATTGAAGAGCTGCCTCCTGCACACCCCCACCTGGGGATGTGCCCACAACCAAGGTACATGCCTTTGACCGGAATCAAACCTGGGACCCTTCAGTTCTCAGGCTGACACTCTATCCACTGAGCCAAACCGGTCAGGGCTGTATTTATATTTTTATAGTTACATTTATACTTTTATTTACATACTTATGTAAATACATGAATATCTGACACATAACTGAACACTTAGGTCAGAGTAAAATATCTTCTAGCTCTAGAATCTCAGGAGTCTCATAAGTAGCTATAGTTTTTCCGCATCACTCTATCCTCATCTCTAACAGACCATGTGGACTTCACCATGCTCAGTGCCTCTTCCAAGGGAAGTTCTTCAGTTCTATAAAAGTTCTGGAACTTTCACCATAGGGGGGATCAGAATGTCCCTTTCCTGTAAGGTTCAGTGGGTGGAAGAGCTGGGGGTGGGAAGGGAGCAGGATGTCCTCTCTCCAGCAAAAGGAATTTTGTGGGCCTGAGGGTAGGAGGTTTGGGGGCATTTCTGATGTCAGGAACAGGTAGGCAAATGTTTTTTGTGCCTTGGTTTAAATGTAGGATACAGCCTTAATCTTTGACTTCATAAAGTGAGTAAATGTATCTGTTACAGGGATGGCAACAATTTATAGAGTTAATTTAAAGGACTTATATTTGGAAATAAAGACACTCATTCTTTTGGCCCATCAGGACACCAATAGCCATGACTGAGCTATGCCATACATTTTTCTCAACTTTGAAAGGAAACTCAGAAGGGTATCCAGTGCTTTCACCTAAAAGACAAAGCCAAGACACTTGATTTAATTGGAGAAATCCCGAGGTGAAGGGCATCTATCTGCTCATGTCAAGATTAAGGATTCTTGCTTTAGTTCACATCTTCAACTTCATTCTCACAAACTGATTCCTTTTTTCCTGCCTGTGGAGAGCCTTGGCACATGATCAGAATTTCTGACTCTCAAAGCTGTGCATATTCATGTGATTTCTTCAGCCAATCTAGCAGGCGTGGAGATTATTCACAGGACTCCCACTTGCCCCTCATACAATGTGGAGTATCGGAGCAGTACCCCGTGAGCCCAAATCCATTTTTAATTTCCAGAATCATAGACCACAACTTTCCCATCTTGTACTGATTGTATGTCATATTTAATATTTGTTCTAATGGAAATTTCCAAAATGTATCTGCTTCATAGCAAATGACTTTGATTTGGGACCAAGTATTTAACCAAAATAACCAAACAACCATGATTCTGTTAAGAAAATGAGAGAGAGAGAGAGAGAGAGAGAGAGAGAGAGAGAGAGAGAGAGAGAGAGAGAGAGAGATGAGAGTCACTCTTTCAACCAGATGACACAGCAGTTATATTTCCCTTTAGTTTTTGACTGGCTCATTTTTTTTTGGCTTAGAACAGAGATGGGAAACATTTTTTCTGCAAAGGGCCATTTGGATATTTATAACATTATTTGCAGACCATACAAAATTATCAACCTAAAAATTATGTTGCAATGAAAAAAGCCCCTAGATTTATTGAATTTCAAGTCCAGCGGTTACCTTGGCAGTGCCAGACCAAATGATATAGCCCATAGGCCGGATGTCTCCCAGCCCTGGCTTAGATAGAGGCAAATTAAAATTTAAAGAATCTCATATATTCTTAGACAATGAGGACAAATGAAAATATCTTAGAGATCTTCTTCCCCAGGTTTCAGAATGTCAAATTCCAGTTCCCAGAAATAGTGAAGCTTGAGGCTGTTGATGAGGAAACACACAAATAGGCAAACAAATGCCCCCAGACTCTATCAAGCTGAAGGAAAACTATCTAAGGGGCCAGGAGGGAAAAGGAAGCTAGTGATTTAGTCGTCTGTCCTTCTTGTGAAGGCCCTGGTATAAAGTCTCCAACAGACTATGGCCTGTCCCCTGTGCCCTTCTGACTTCTTATGACATTAGCTTTAGCCCCTCAGTCAAAGTCTCCTCAGTTAACGCTTTCCGTAGTCACTGTTTCCCTTCTACTGAGGCCACTGTCTTGTATTCAAGTTCCTGATTGTAGGAGGTACAAGTTTACTAGATGTTTTACACTGGACTTCACATTGCTTAAGTAGTATTGATCCATCAGCATCAAAACCTAGTCTTCCCATTCTCAGTTGATTCGTCATAGCAGCAGCATCTAAAGTAGGAAAGGTTGATCCATCAAACATGCTGGCAAAGCCCCATTTCTAGCATTGCAATCTCAGCTGTGTCTTTCTCAAGACTGACCCAGGCAACAATATCCTTGAGTTTAGCAATGGCTCCAGGCTGGAAATACCAGAATGTAAAAGTGGAATACAGTTAGTTTTCACTAAACATGATACTCTTCTCCCAGAGAAAAATGTTTTTAAATTTTTTTTATTATTATTATTCTGAGAACCTCAAACTGAAATAAATGGTTTAGGGTCATATCAGACAAGAAATAGAATTCCTGTGGGTTTTGGCAAGTGCTGGATTGGCCTTGGGTTTTGATTGGATGTCCCATCTAGTACCATTTTGGTTTCGAGAAGGTCATCTCAGGGAACTCTACGGTCCCTCTAAAAGATAGCTGGGGTTCAGATAAGTGGCAGTAGCTCTTAGAGTAATTCTTGCATGGAGGAAAGGGGAAACTAGAAACTGAGGACACTCAACAGGGCTATTTAGGTGGACGTAGTAGGCTCATTACCAAGGAGGTAGTAGGCTCATTTAGTCATTGTTTGATGACTAAAGTTATGCAGCAAATAACTTTAGTCATCAAACAAACAATAGAGCTGAGTAGAGAGCAGTCTTGATCAATAGAGTGAAACAAAAGAGCCATTAAGCCCAGGGAAATTGATCCTGGAGTTGACATCCAACAAGAGGCAACTGATAGGCCACTACTTCCCCATTTTGGTGAATGTTGCTCGTATTATCTCTGTATGTCCTTTGTCACAGGATAAACCCTCTCCAGATTGTGACCCTATAGCAATTGGAAATTCCAGAATAGAATTAGGGCAATCAACAAACTGCCTAAGCTCCAGTGTTAACCTGATTCTACCAGATAGAATTACAAACCATTATTTGTGGTTTGACTTTCCACAGTCAACTGCAGTCTAAAAATATCACATGGAAAATTCCATATAGTTAGAGAAAAAGGAAGTATATTCACATAACTTCTAGTGTAGAATATTGTTATTATAGTTCCATTTTATGATTAGCTATTGTCGTTAACCTCTTACTGTGCCCAATTTATAAATTAAACTGTATCAAAGCTGTATAGGCATAAGAAAAAACATAGCATATATGGAGTCTGGCACTATTTGTGGCTTCAAGCATCCCGTGTGGGTAATAGAATGTATGCCTGCAGGTAAGGGGAGGGGGGCAAATGTACGTGATAAGCTCACTAAAGGTGCCTCAGCTTTGCTAAGGGTTTAGATTAGAGAAAACCCCTCCCAATGCCTCAGACCTCCATCCCATTGACAGACATTAATTTGGCTTTAGGGGTAGTTCAGGAGGAGAATGAGAAAAGAATGAAAGCTATCTTCTCTGTGGGGGAATTCTTTTTTGTTTCCTAAGTTAATGAATGGAGAGCATAGGGCTGACATTCATCTTAGTAAGAGGAATATATTATGTTAAGTACTTTGAAAGCCCCTATTGTGATATGTTAATTGTCATTGATTCTTATCTGTTTTCCATAGAACTCACCTAAAAACCAATGCTTCAATGTCCTAAGTTTATTTTTTTGTGCCCTTGAAACTATACTAAACTATCTTTCTAGAACAACTTGTCCATAGGTCAGATGTTATTCTGTCAGGTACAACGGCATCTTGTTATAGACTCAATGCAGAGGAACACTGGCTATTTTAGGATCTACCGCCCAGCACTCTAACCAGATGGCTCCAGTTTGGACAAATGAAAAATTTCCAAAAAAAAAAAAAAATGGACCAGTACCTCCCTCCCTTACCAGCAGTTTAAAATGAGTCCCACTCCCTTCTGTTCTGTTTTGGCAGGAAAACAAAAGACAAAAATAAACAAACAAACAAACAAATAAATAAATAAATAAATAAATAAATAACTATATGGGTGAAGCCCCTCGGTGTTTCAAGATTAGAGAGTTATAGAAAAGAAGAATCAAGTTCATTAAATATTTTCTCCAGTGTATACGGTCTACTATCTATCCATCCCAAAGCAAAGAAGCAATATTTGAGGTTACAGGGAATAGAAATACTAACCGCGGTGTGAAGAAGCCTCACCGCCCAGGCGGGCTCTAAAGGGGTTGGAGATGAGCCGGTGTTATTGTTCCCATTGCCTGTGCAAGATTACAACTAATAACTATGATTACATTCAAAAAGCCCTTGTCGGAAAATGACAGGCAAGCCTGCCCCCTGAATTGACATTATTGCATTCCACACTCGGCTCCCAGAGCTGATTCTTTTTTAAGGCCTGTCGGTTAGAAAAATCTATACTTCTCTATGGAGGCCCACGTTTTACTAAACGAGTACATTTTCTTTGATAGAATACTTGTGTAGTTTTCCAGATAGACACTGATTTTTTTTTTTTTTTAATCTGAGTTAACATTCTGCAGCCTTTCTCGTTGCCTTGGTTCTTTTCTTCTGATCACCCTTTTAAAATAAAGGTCAGAAATTGCAAACTATAAAGACAGCATTTCCCCCTCTGCTAAGGAGCGTGCCTTTTTGTTTATAGCTGGTAATCGTGCATTTTGTATAAGATTCTACAAAGCATGTGGAAAATTACAGATCCAGAAACTTCTCTTTCTCTAGCTGTAAAATGAGATGGGCTAAACGAAAATAAACTTGAAAAGCACTTGCAAGTCTTCTAGTTTAAAAATGACCTTTGGGAAGACAAAATGCTACTCTGTCCTCCAATCATCATGTATATTCTTGCTAATCTAATGCAAGATGAATGAAGAGTCCTTCAAAAGAACTTGATTTCATAACCCTTTTCAGAAACCCTCTCCAATAACCTTATCAAGGAGTCCACCCTTCTGAACTAGTTTTCTATGCATGGTTTCAGGCTAAATGGTTTTTTTTGGGTTTTTTTGCTTGTTTGTTTGTTTGTTTGTTTTTGTTAGTTTATTAGAGAGGAAGATGGAAAACAAAGGATACTCTTAATAAATTTCTCTTAGAAATGGAAACATAAAAATTCAAAAGAGTAAGCGAATTTCTTTCACACAGCTAGAGACCAGCAGCAAGGGAGCTTTGCATTATACAGCTATTTCTTTAAAAAATTTTTATTGTTGAAAGCATCTCAGGTGTCCTCTTTTTTACTTCAGTGACCCCACCCCCCACCCACCTTCTTCCCCCCAGGCCTTCACCACACTATTGTCTGTGTTCATGGATTATGCATATATGCATATAAGTTTTTTGCTTAATCTTTCTCCACCCACATACTCCTGCCTTTTCTCTGAGACTCATCAGTCTGTTCCATGCTTCTATGTCTCTGGATCTATTTTGTTCTTCAGCTTATTTTATTCATTAGATTTCACATATGAGTGTGATCATGTGATATTTTCTTTCTCCAATTGGCTTATCTTGTCTAGCATAATACTCTTCAGGTCCCTCTTTGCTGTCTCAAAAGGTAAGAGATCCTTCTTTTTTAACAACGCCATAGTATACAGCTACTGCTTAATGAATTATGTTTTGAATCCCTATCTTGTGGTAGGCACTGTACATAGTGGTAGGAATCCTAGGGATATAGGAGATAAAATATTGCTCTTAATGAATCATGGTACAAGTGAAAGGACTTACAACAACAACAAAATAATGGACAACTATCATAGAGTATAAGTGTCTTAAAAGTGTATTAGAATAGGTGACCCTAAGGTACAGTGAGGCATATTATAGGGGACAACTAAGATAGTCGGTGGGAACTGGGAAAGACTTGTCAGAGGATGCAAGATCTGAGCTGAGTCCTGAAGGAAAAAGAGAAATTAAGGACCCTAAGACAGAGATTTCAAGCAGATAGCACAGAAGTCTAAGGGAAGCCGAAGCCATGTCAGGCCCTGCAGAGAATAACAATGCCAGCAGACGGGCTGCTGTGTGCACAGAATGAAGGGGTTGGCAAGTGACACATCCGGAGAGGTAGACACAGCTCAGACCATGAGTTGTCCTCGTACCAGATGTGCTGGGACACACCTCATCCCCTGAACACAACCTCACCCTCCACCTGCCCTTGGTACCTCTCTCCATTTTTATCTGTGGCCTCAACAAGGGGGTTGGCGACAGTAGGCACATTCCAGAGATTCTAAGGACAGATTTCCCAGGCCTGGGTGAATGATTAGAAAGCATATACGAGGAATAGGAGAGTGCAATGGAGGAAACCATCAGAGCTGATACAGGAAGGTAAGATATCTTTGCTTTTCTCCCCTCTTCAGTTTTCTCATTAAAGTGGGTAAGGAATTTCTCTGTGGGTTGACATGGGTGTTGAGGGAGGAAGAAGGCTTTGGGACGAGCTAGAGAGAACTGAGTGGAGAAAGCAAACAGCCTCATTAGTGGGAGAGCCATGAATATAAATCCTGAGGCAGTATTTCAGGGGAGGTCATTGGTATTCACCCATTAAAAGTATAATAGGACGGACAGGCAGACAGAGCAATGTTCATGCCCATAGGAAAGGTTTGGCTAACCTCAGTTCCAGACCATCAAGGTCATGATACTTCAGTCCCTGACAGGGGGATGGAAAATTAGGAGTGCCATTGCTCAGTGAGGATTGTTTTGTTTGCTTATTTATATACATGTTTAATGAGATGATAGACAACAGCTACAGAACCCAGGTTCTTCACACTTCTGCTAGTCGCATTTGGGAAGCCAGTTCCCACAGTACTTCACCATGCATGAAAAACTTCCTGGAAAAAACTTAACAAGCAACAAGTCTGATTCTAAGGTGAATAAACATTGTGAGTGGCAGAATATCTACCCAGCAGGGAACTTGGTGTACATTTCATCAGCAAGCTCTAGCTATAGCATAGACTTCTGGTAGCAAAGCATAACTGACATTCTACTGGGTGGGTTTTTTTTGTTGTTGTTTTTTTTGCAGGTTCTATGCGAATCAAGCAAACACTGACTGTTGCAGTGTTTCTCATCAACAAAGTGATATGCCAGTAATTAGATTTCAACTGACTCAGATCCCATTACACGCATTAATGGGGGGGGGGGGGATGTGCAGATTGCTGGTTAATAATAGAACAGTTTTAGTTCCATAATTCTTTTCTTTCTGTTCATCAATTTGTTTGATTGCTTGTATGGTAAACACTTGATCTTCCCTATATGTGTTTAGCTATTTGAGACTTTATTTTTCAGCAGCCACTTATTAATTAGAGATGTCTTTAAAGGACAAGGGTAGCTCCTGATGGACCATGAAAGATTATTTTGAAAATTGAAAGTGTCCAGAGGTGACATGTTGTTTTAGAGAATGACAACAATGTGCTTTCCTTCTGTGTGAAGGGGGAGGGAAGGGGAGACTCAAAGTCTCAAAATAAAGAGCATAATGTGCCCTACTATTCATCCACTTTTAGATAAAATTATCTGCCTAGCAGTTTACAAAAAAATTCTGTCCACCCTTAATTCCCATATACCTCTTCATTCCACATTTGTAGTTCTGAATAATTTTATTCGATGGGGTTCCCACTTCTAACTTTCTGATACTTCCAAAGAGAGTTCAAATAGGCCTTTACTACTTCCCGGAATTATATGACTTGATCGATGAATCATCACTGGATTGGGTCTATTTTTATACCTGGCTTTGTGCTAGAGATACCATATAGGAGGTAAATGGCAGATTTGTAAACAGAGCACAGGGAATGTAAGAATAAAAATTACTCACAGGTCATAGTCTAAACCAAGTGTTATAAAGTCAACTGCTTATGGATGACATGAGATGGAAAAACAGAGTGTCAAAGAGTAGGAGGTGTAGTAATAGAATGAGAAAGGGCTGTGGTTCTCAAATATAAGTTTTCATCAGAATCACCCGGCATCCTTGGTAGCATCCAGGTCCGGGGCCCACCCTCAGAGATTCTGCTGCTCCAGGTCTGGCGTGGGCTAAGAATTTGACTTCCTCCAAGTTTTGGCAGATTCTGAAGCTGGTTCTTGAACTACCCTTTGAGTGGATGTAAACTCAAGAGCACAGGCTTCACAAAACCATTCAATTTATAAAACTAAAGTTTTAAAATGCAGTTCTGAAAGACACTCATACCCACTAAATCTGCAGGGAAAAGTAGATCCATTCACTTCTGTTTTAGTAAATGCAAACAGAATTAGGGAAGAGGAATTATAAAGAACCAGGCAGTGCACCTAACACAAACCAAGGTTACTTTGGAATTGTCTTGTTTTACCCTTTCATTGATTCCCAGCAAGGCCCATGGAGAGATTAAGAGTTGGTGCTGTTAGGCCTGTATCACAAAGGAGGCACAGACTAGGGCAAGGGACATTGTGAAGCCCTCTCAGGCCCCAGCGTTTTTACAAGCATGACATCAAGTCACTTCCCAATATTTTTACAAAGATGACATCAAATCCAGCCAACTCTTTATCATGAAGAGAAGTTGCCAAAGGCAAATCCTAAGAGCTTAAAGAAAAGAGGAGGAGAGGAGCCCATCTTTGCCTGGAAATGAGAGACTAACAGACTAATTCTAGCAAAAACACCTCTTGTTCAGGAAATACATTTTGATTTTGTAAAGCCACAGTTGCAATGTCAAATGTATGTTATGGACCAGGTATTATATTAACAAAATTATTTCATATAATTCTCACAAAAATGAAATAATATATGCATTGCTACTATTTCCACTTTACGGAAGAGAAATTGAGGCTTCAGGAGGTAAAGAAAATTTTCTAAGATCAAAAAGATAGTGTGTGACATTGCTGGAATTAAAATCTTGGTCTCTCTCCTACCATCTCAACCACTTAAGCACTGTGCTCCAGTCCTCACTGCTCTCAGTTTACAATTATTTTGAGATTTTTTTTAGGTAGTATCTCTCCCCTGGGCCTCATTTTCCATCTTCTAGCAACAAAACTAGCCCCACAAAATGGCTTAAAAGTGATGGGCTTTATTAACTGTATCCTGAAAAAATATACACACTAAAGTTTTCCAGTATAGGGCAATTTCGCTGGAGTAAAGATGGTACTATAAGAACTCATGTAGGTTTTGGGTGCTTTATATTTTGTGAAAACCTAGAGGGGCCATATAATTTTGAAATATAACTCTTACTCATATTCCTTGAATATTAATTTCACTGATACACTTTAATTTTTTTTTTACTGACAGTAATATTATGTCCCTGAGGATGTGGTGTACCACAATAACTAGCATTGAACTTAAGTGAAAGTGGCTTAAAATAAGAAATCAGGAAGTAGAAATGAGTTCATCTGGAAGTGAATGGTCCAGGAAAGATTCAGTAGCTTAGTAATGCCATCCAGTATCCGGGCTCTTTCTGACTTTCTATGTTCCTCCTCCCCATTGCCATTACTTCATAGGCTCTCTTCACATAGACTCTCTTCATTGTGGCAACATGCCAAGAAGGAAGGAAGAACTGTGTTGGGAGAAGTGGGTAGAATCTTATCTGGATGCCTTCATATGTCTGGGGGTAGAATCATTCTTGGATGCCCTCTTATATTGGTAGCCTTAGTGGAGGAAAGGCAAGAAGTAGAGGGTAACTAAGATTGGCTCTAATCAATCAAGATCTATTTCCTAGACTTGGGCACATAGTT
>PVJC01014750.1:0-36008 GCA_004026665.1 Murina feae
GGTACTCCTGGACACCCTGCGGAGGCCCCCAGGGCAGAGCCAGGCAGCGGACCCAGGACAGGCATTCCTGGATGTCCCACAGAGGCCCCCAGGGGGCAAAGCCAGGCAGCAGACCCAGGATGGCTGCTCCTGCACACCCTGCAGAGGCCCCATGCTCCTGCATGCCCCGGGGAGACCCCCAGGGGATGGAGCCAGGCAGTGGACCCAGGACAGCTGCTCCTGGACGCCCCGAGGAGGCCCCAGGCCAGACCACCCCTCCCACTGAGCTGACACACCTGACACAGCTATGCCGGCAGGCTGTGGAGGCTCCCAGTGCAGAGCCGCCCTGCCAGTGTCCATCTTGGCTGGGTTAATTTGCATACAGCCGCTCTGATTGGCTGGTGGGCATGGCCGTGAGCAGAGGCTCAGCCAGCCTAGGCAGGCAGTTGCAACAGAAGCCTTTGATTTGCTCTAGCTCCATGGCTGTTGGCCTCCATCTTGGCTGGATTAATTTGCATACAGCCGCTCTGATTGGCTGGTGGTAACAGTCAATTTGCATGTTTCTCTTTTATTATATTAGATGTATTTGTGCACCAGGTCTCTAGTTTAATAGAATATAACACATAGCCTTTGTTTACTTATTATTTGTGTTTATTGGGAACTTATTGATGCAGAACTTATTTAAACTATTTGGTGCTCCCAGAGATGCATTTCTTTTTGCACGACTGAAAGGTTCAATTCATTCATTCCATCTGTGTATGTGTGTGTGGATAGATAGATATAGATATAGATATAGATATAGATATAGATATAGATATAGATATTTGAAAACATAGTGATTGCCAGACACAATGCTTGTCCTCAGGAAATAATGCTGCTAAGCAAATATAAATGTGAACCCAAATGTCATAAATCTTACAGTCTAGTGAAGAAAAGAAACTTTAATCAAATTATTATATGAATAAACATTAACCAATTAGTAATTGTCATGAAAGTAAAGCTCAGGAAACCAGGGAACTAAAACAGAAGAGTCTGGTTTCATGGAGGGAACTTGATAGGTGATGGGTGAGCCAGTGTTTAACTAGAGGAAGAAAGTGAAGTGGGGAACAAAGTCTCCAGGTGGAAGGAGGCATGACTAGTTCCAGGAACAGAAAGGTCAGTGAATTTGTAACAGAATGAACAAAGGCTATTTGATTAAGGGTTAAAGAAAGGCCCAATCACTGAACCTATTAAGCCAGGTCAATGAAACTGATCTTTATCCAAAGAGTATTGGATAATTTGAGTGTGAAAGTGATATGATTTGATTGGGATTTCAAAAGATCTCTCAGGCTATACAGGGGTGGGCAAAGTAGGTTAATAATAATAGTAATAATAATAATAAAACACAATAATCTAATAAAAGAGTAGTATGCAAATTGACCATCACCCGAGACACCTAAGCCACGCCCACCAGACAAGCCACGCCTCCCAGCCAATCAGAGTGTCTGTATGCAAATTAGCCCAGCCAAGATGGAGGCCGGCAGCCATGGAGCTAGAGCAAACCAGAGGCTTCTGTTGCAACTGTCTGCCTGGGCTGGCTGAGCCTCTGGTCACAGTAACAATGTTTTAATTATAGAAGCCACGGAACTGAAACAAACAGGAGGCTTCGTTACCTGCCTAGGCCTCAGCTTAAAGCAATAGTGTTTCAATTATAGAAGATAAATAAACCCCAGAAACCTGATTCCAGCCAGCCTTACTGGGACCTTAGGTCAATGGGAGCTGTGGGCAGCCTGAAAATGGCCCTCAACTCCCCAACCAGGCTGCCCAGGCACCCCAGTAGGGACTCGAATCCTGAAGGAACTGTGAGTGGCCTGAAAATGCCCTTCAGCTGCTTACCCAGGCTTCCCAGGCACCCCAGTAGGGACCCAAAACCTGAAGGGACTGTGGTCAGCCTGAAAATGGCCCTCAGCCCCTCACCTAGGCTGACCACACCCCAATGGGGTGAGGGTCCACACTGGAGGGCTTGGCCAGCCTGCAAACAGCCATCAGCCTCTCACCCAGGCTGGCCAGGCATGCCAGTAGGTGGACATCCCCCGAGGGGTTCCAGACTGTGAGAGGGCACAGGCCGGGCTGAGGGACCCCCCGAGTGCACAAATTTTTGTGCACCGAGCCCCTAGTAAACAAATAATAATACAAGAATAAACTGTGTCATGTACTCACAACTACAAATCTACTTTTGCCCGTTCCTGTATGTGGTAAATGGATTGGGGGTACCCAGAGTGGAGACTGGAAGAGCAATTTGTAGTTAATTGTGAAAATCTGAGGAAGAGACAACAGGGGCCTGAGTCATGGTGGTAGCAGTGGAGATGGAGAGCAAATGGATTCAAAAAGGACTTAGGAGTTGACAGGCTCTATGAATGATCCTATAAGAGTAGAGGATGAAAAGAGGCATTGAGGATTGATCTTGGGATTCTTCTGTAAGCTATGGAGCAGAGAGCACCGAAGGAAAAATGTGTTCTTTGGTATGATTGCAAGGGGGTTTTAGATACACTGTGTTAAAGGTATGTTCAAGCTACTCATGTCAGCACAAACTTCATTGGCTCATTATCTAATTTAGACCTCCAAAATGTGATTGGAGAACAAAGAAAATTATTTTTATGAAACAAGATTTTACATTTCCAAATGAGGTTTCTACCTTGAGGAACAATGTATTATGCCAATGCTTATACCATTTTTTACAAGCATCTGGGGTTCATCCATGAAAATTGAATCTGAGAGGCAGCTTGTAGTTTCTGCACTGTCAGCCCTGGATTCAAAGGGTGCTTTCCAACTATACCCCAAGCTCCTCTGTGCAACTCCACAGCAGGGCCCATTTTAGGCACTTGTCTTTTTACTTTGCCAAGATTCTGAGCTTTTTGAGTTTGAAAATATTTACTAATTTAGTATAGAAATTTTATTTCATTACTTTACCATCACACCATAATTTATCCAATGTGACCATCAAACTTGCTTTCTAAAATAGTCTCAGAACAACTTGCATCAGTTTCTAAAATTAACCGAAACAACTCACAAGAAACCAAAAGAAGAGAGAGAGGAGGGGAAGGAAGAAAGGAAAGAAGGAAAAAAGGGAGGGAGGGAAGGAGGAAGGGAGGAGGTCTTCTAAATTACCTTTTAACTCTAGGATTCTTTGTCTATATCAAGCTCTTCTGCTTTTCCTCCCTGAGACTCCCAGCATACTAAAAATTATTCTTAGTTCATGTACATAGATTCTCTTTTTTTGCATGTTTTAAATCTTTATTGTTCATATTATTACAGTTGTTCCTTTTTTTTCCCCCACAGCTCCCCTCCTCCCAGTTCCCACCCCACCCTCTGCCCTAACCCGCCCCCCACTGTCCTCATCCATAGGTATATGATTTTTGTCCAGTCTCTTCCCACACCCCAACACCCCTTTCCCCCTGTGAATTACCAGTCCACTCCCTTTCTATGCCCCTGATTCTATTCTATTCACCAGTTTATTCTGTTCATCAGATTTTTTTTATTCACTTGATTTTTAGGTTCACTTGTTGATAGATATGTATTTGTTGTTCATAATTTTTATCTTTACTTTTTCTTCTTATGTACATAGATTCTTATCCTATGTTTGGCTGGACAACCTGGGCCCTGACCTCACATTCATTCTCATAATTAAGATAACCACAACAAGATTGGCCTGGCCAATCTGCAGTCTCACATTTTCTTCCATGCACATCTAAACTCCACAATAATCCCACAAAGTAAAGGATCACATAGAGCTGGGATTATGTACTTCAGGGAGTCCTCGAAGGATGGAAAGTGGCTAGGCTGGCAGAGCAGAGAAACAGCTCCAGGCAAGGAGAACAGCATAAGCAAAAGCATGGGGATAGGAATGGGCAAGGAATGCCCCGGGATCACACTACCACCACCAAGAGCAGTGACTGGATTTAAGAGCAGTATTCTAGAATTCAGATTAAAGTTTAGTTTTGCTTGTATCTTAACATCCAAGCCAGAGATGAAGAGAAGGCTTGATTTTGCAAGCATAAAAACAGTGCTGCAATCATGCACTTAGAAGGGTAAGGTTCTGTCATCAACCAAGACAGTGATGGCTAATCTCACACGTTGCACATGCCATTTAAATGCATCTCATGTATTGGCAAACAAACATCTGCAAATGAACAAAAGTAACTAAATGGGGAAGAGACTGTGTGTGTGTGCTTCCAGAGACCACACTTTCAGAAGTGGGTAGAGAAGTAGATTGTGCAGGCAGGAAACATTTGTTTGGGACAGGGCTTCTCTGCCAGCTCAGCCTCTGCCATGTCATGAGTCACAGAACTGGCAGGCTCTGAGTACACATGCAGTCTTAAGACCCTCTATGCTTGCCAGTTCTACTGAGTAGATGGTACCCAACCAATGCCTGCTTCTTTGGGGAGGATTATTTTGAGTGGAATTTTTTCTTTGGATAGGATAGGGGGGATCAACATACAAAACTTCCTTTATAGTAGGTTGATAAACTGTTTCCAAAATTCAAAAGGGGGAAAGAATCTACTATACCCATGCCTTAGATTTTCCTTTATCCAAGATAATTTAGACTGAAGGGAAGTTTGTTGGCTGCCAAGGCTCCCAGGACAGGCTTCTGGCAGCAAATTCTCTGTGAAAAGCAGCAGCTGTCCTCTGGGGAAATGGAAGTCAGCCAAGATTTCCCCAGAGAAACATTGGTTAGGTGTCCTGATTACTTTGGACACACAACTTCCAAGCCCTTGACCAAGTCCAATGTCCACTCAGAGTTTTAAAGTCTGGGGTCTGTGTGCGTTGTGTGCCACAGAGGACAATGGTCCCACCCATACAAGAGAAGCTGGTTTTCCCCAAAGTCATCCCAGCTTCCGTGTGGCATCACAATGACTCACTTCTCCCAGACCACACCTTGAGCCCAGTGCTAATACTGTTCCAGTTGATCTCATGGATAGTCTTAGGGGGCTCAGAACTTATTCACTTGCCCTAGTCCTAACTAGGTTCATGCACAGTGTTTGTTAACCATGAGTTTGATAGAAATTGGATAACCTTTACTGGTAACAGTTTATATTTTTGGAGGAAGTACACAAAAAATAGGAAGAGAGTTTTGTTTTTACCCAGATCCTCCTGGACTTAGGCTAAATCCTAATTTAACCTTGAGTCAACTCATGAGCACTCATTGGATACTCATTCTTATAGGGCACCCACCATTCTAGGATGATAAAAGAAAATAAATGCAGACTATCACACACACAAATGAAGCAATGTTAAAGCTCATTGATAAATAAGTATTGAGTACTGATTCACTCAATGCAATACTTCATTCAAGATATTAAGTGAAGGGATGGGTGAGGTCTCTTGGATGCTTTAGTCTAGCATGGAAAATAGGATTCACACATGAAATGCTTACTAGGAAACAGGACAAAACATGGTTGGATAGATTGGTTCTAATAGGGCACTATTTTGCAAAGTGCCCATTATGGTATATGTTTCACTTGGGGATCTGGAAGTTTGGTGCAGTTGGTTACCTTTCCAAAGAAAGCCTTTCACATTCAATCTGTTAAGGAATTTAGAAAGCTGTTGGAGAGGTTAGATGCCACAGAGGAATCCTTTCTCTACCTCTCATGACAAGGACTGTTAGTGACATTAGCTAAGCATTTTGGGCTCAGAGTAATACCAAGATGTTCTAATCTTGGTTGCCAGGTCATTCATTTTAGAAAGCTTTAGATGCCCTGCTCTTTGCTTGATAATATAAATATATTTCATTATTTTGAGTTTTTATTTTCTTTTTTGTTATTCTATTTTTAAAAACATTTTTATACTGAAGGTAAAAAAAAAAAAAACAAAACCAATCACATAACAGGAATAGGAAGTGAAAAGCATAGGCCTTGCATGTGCTTGGTTCAATGCCTGGGTCATATTGCCCTCTCTGTCTCCATTGCACATCTCCTCTCTGAACATCCAGATTCTCTTCATCAGACAAAGCCTCCATCAGATGCCATTTTTAGGAAGCCCTTCCAAATCGCCATGCTCTCTCCCTAGACATCCACTGACTCTCTCAGAACATTTAGCACTTTCTTCCATATATAAATATTTACATATAATGACTCCTACAACATATATAATATGATCTTAAACATATTCATGTCCCCAGCTCCATCAGGTATCTATCACAGTATCTTATAAACAGTTCACATGTGGTAAGCACACTGGAAATATTTACTGTCTAAATAGATAAATTACTTAAACAATGCACAGAAATGCCTGGAGATAAAACCATGTGTACAATTTAAGAAGATATACACCCTAGATGAAAAGGGGTCATTACTTCAGATCATTCAGCACAGTTCATTCAGCACAGTCTATCACTTTACCAGGCTGGAGATTTGGCTAACATCAAACGAAGAATCAACTTACAAGCAGAGAGTCTCTATTTAGACACTCCACCTGAAGACTGCTTCTTTAGTAAGCACATCTTCCTTGGAATTGCAGGGATAGCTGGGAAATGGCCTTATTAAAATGTAAACATGTACCAGGAATTAGTTATAAGCAAAGCTCTCTTTCTCCTATGACTTGAAACCCAATCGTATCAATAAATCTTATAATGAAAAAATAGAAATCATGAACAATCAATAAAACAGTGCTGCCCCACCCAGATATTGAAAATGAATCAAAGCAGATTTTAATAACATGAAAAAGAAAGACACAAAGATTAACATGAATATTGGTAAAATGGTATGAGTATGAACTAGAATGACTTTATCCCTAATGACCAAATTTAGGATAAATATAACAGCTACCATTTCTTGAATATCTAGTGTATGCCAGGCAAGTGGAAAGCACTTTTTTATATATTATCTCATTTATTCATCACGACACTTCAAAGTTAATGTTTTGATTTTACAGGGGAGGAGATTAAAGTTCACAGAGCTTAAAAAACTTGCTTAGGCTAATGTAACAAGAATGTATCATAGCCATTATAACTCACCACCTTCTTCAGGAAAAACAAATCATAGGATTTCCCATTTCTTCAACACTCACAGGCTTAGATACACACTTATCTCAGCTATGTCTCACCCCACCCTCTTCTTAATTAGGCTGCACTTCAAAGGACTGACTTGTGGGCCTGTAACTGAGAAGTGGAGAAAGGCCCAAGAGCTGCTGTAAATAATAAATAGAGTGAGTCACCCACATCAAGGTACCCCATTGTTGACTCTAGTGTTTATTAATACTCCTGGTTCCAATTATCTCTCCCAAAGCTGCTCTTTATGCTGTATGAAAAGAATAATGCAATCAAGGCTTAAATTCACCATCTACAGTATATTAAGATCCTCCCGCTACTCAAGAGCGCTTTAGAAAATACAACCAAGTCTTTCTTCTTTTCCCTCTCCACCTTCATCTCTGCCCATCCCACAGAAAAGAGCCCACAGCATTTGGCCCTGGGTAACCCAGGAAAGAGCCCACAGCATTTGGCAATAGGTAACTCTGGGAGGCTTGGTTGGTCTAACAGAAATCCATTGGGTTTGTAGCCTAAAATAGAGATGAACCTGGAAAAGCTTCAGCTAAGCATTCAAAGTTCACACTTTTATCTACCATAACTAAGTTTTGGTCTCTCCCCCACTGTTCCAGCTGCCTTGAAAATAGCCTGAAAACACATTCTAAATCTGGTAGTTGGGTAAAATCTCGGATTAAGCAAAGAAAATGCTGGTAGAAACAGCAGCCCCTCACCAGCCAGGATGCTCAGTGCTACCTGCTGGAGCAAGGGAAGGAGGTACTGTTCAAGGGCAGGGCCGTCACTTCTGCATCTGCTGGCTTCAGTCTTTACGGAGAAGTCTGAAAAGGACACGGGGGCAGCTGCAGCAGATGTGAGCTTGGTCACCACAGTGTTTACACCCTTGCATTTTGAACCACACTGCTTTGTAATAACCTGTTTTCCTAAACAACACATCGAAGGGATGTTTTCTTGCTTTCTTGGTATATGGTCATAGCAGCTTTTCATGTGATCCAAATAAAGATCTAAATGTGATATTACAACAGCAAAGCCAACAAAGCAAGAGGTGCTACATGTTGGTGTGCTCACGTTTGCAGCTCAACGTAAGAAGCAAGGTTTCCTAAGACTTTGGGGGCCGAAGATTAATAGAGTGAATCGCCTTATTTCCCCCAAAGGTTTAACCCAGCGTGTGATCTGTGCCTGCTAAGCTGATATAACGATGAACAATCCCTTTTATTAATGTAGCTAAAAATGGAACCTGTGGTAAGACCTTACATAACGTGAAATGACACATGGCAACAAGGTTGCTTCTCCCATGAGCTCTTGGGCCTGAAGTCAAGTTGGCATCTAATGAAAAGTGTGAACTTGGGAGCATTTACCCTTTTATCAGCATTGTGCTTAACCTAAGATCTTTCCGCTCTCATAAGGTAAGCAAAAGACAAGCACACAAGTTGGAGCCAGGCTATATTAGATGAACATTTTTAATATGGTTCTTTTCGATTTAGTCTTTAGTGCCAAGTACTACCATTATCATTATTAGAAATAACAGCAGCAGTTAATTTCTAAAGTGTCTTCCATTCTGAAGACCTACATTTTATATGGTAAATATAAAGTTACTTATAGAAACTTTTTAAGCAGTGCTCTGTTGTGGGATCTTATTTCACTTCTCTCAGACCAGAAAGTTACAAAAAGCAAAGTAAGAAAAAAATTATGTGTGTATTATAAAAAGTTATAGGTTTAATTATAAGTCTAGGGATAGATAAGACACATACACGCACAAATCCCATTTACACCTTTGCTCATTTAGAAGTTAAGATGGTCTGACATTGAAATCTCTGGGCGTGGTATTTCACTTGTCTGTAATCCCATGACATTTTAGAAAAGATATTTTTAAAGCCTACAGCTAGTCAAACAGCAGTTTGTTTGGAATTACTTAGGTCTTGGTTATGATGTAGTTTCTTGGTTGAATCTGACTACTGATGTTCAAAATAACCACATGCTAAATTAAAATTTTTAATTGTGCAGAAAACTGGTATGTCTAGGCCAAAGGTTGTACATCTGGCTCGTAGTTATGTTTTGCTTGTTCAGCATAGTAATTTAAAAAATTCTTTAAAAGTTTATTAGTTGGTAACTATTAAAAAATCGAGCCTTTTTTTTTTTTTTTAATTCGAATTTCTTGACTGCTTTGAAAAACCCCTCATCATCTGACAATGCTGGACCTAAAGCAGTTGGCTATCAGCTGTCTGCTTTAAATGGAACTGGATCTTCAATTCGTCATCGTCCCTGCTCAGCCTGTTCACTAACATATCCCCTGTCCAGCCCCTGTGGGCAGTTCAGTTTGAAGGCTGTGGAGTATACACAGCCTGACTATCTTCCCAGAGTCAGAGGCCAGGATCAGAGCCTCAAAATAAGACCTGCTTCTAGACTGGGACAATATTGATTTGGAGGAATGTGTCTACAAGATGTCCAGACGTGGTACAGAAAGAACAGTGAACAGTGAATAAAGAACAAAAAAGGAAGAGGAGAAGGAGGAAGAGAATGTCTGTGTGACTCACACACACAGGCATATCAACAAAATGCTAAATGTCAGAGACTCTAGCTTAGCATTTAAACCATTCTGAGGATGGGAGTTTCAGATCCAATCACTATTTCCTGAGCAATTACTCGGTGCAAAGCAAGCCGAGAGGCGCTGTCACAGGTTGTCCCCTCCAATCCTCACAGCCACTCTGACTTGGAAAGAATCCCCATTTTATAGGCTGAGAGCCAGAGGCTCAGAGAGGTAGAGTGACTTGCTTCAGGTCACACCGATAGTAAATAGGAAAGTGGGGAATTTTTTAAACCTGGTTTTTATCATTATTATAATGAAATACATAATCATACAATTCACAAAATGCGATAAGGCAGGGGGGAGTCAATAGAAGGGGTGGTGGGGGATTGGAACTTGATGGGACCACGAAAGATGAGAAAAATTTACATGGGAAAAGAAGAGTGGGTAGATGCCAAGTGGGCACAGCATGACAAGAGGCAAAACAGAGATGGGAGGCCACAAATGTGGTGAGAGGACTTAGCATAAGCCCAACAGGCTGCAAAGGGGGGCGTGTGGTCCAATGTGCAGGAGCAAACAAACGATGCCCAGTGCCAAGCAGAAAGTGAATGCTTACTGTGGAAGCCTTGCATTTGTGGCTGCAGCACAATCCTGGAGAAATGAATGGGAGTTTTCTCCTGCTGTCGTGGGAATTCTGCTGGATGATTAATTGACAGTCCTCCAGCCAAGCCCCCGTTCCTTCTGGAGGCATGACCCTGGGTTGCACCTGCCACCGCAGACTGGAGAAGAAAATGTATTGTCTTCCTCTTTTTCCTCTGAGCTCTGCAGCTGCTGGGCTGGTCTAAGGAAATCTTTACCTAGCGTGTAAACCTGAACTTGTCTGGTTTTGCAGGGTCAAAGCTTCACTTTTTGGCATTCTCAGGGAAGTGATACTACAGAGGCTGGTTTTAAAAAGCCCATTACTCACGTGGCACCAAGGGCTGCTCTTTCTTTCTTGCCTTTTCATTGAGCAGTTCTCTGACCGCATTCCTCAACGCCAGCCGGTGCCCTGTGGCAGCTGGAGCAGCCGCCCAGAATCTTGGGAAGCCAGACAGGCCCTCTCACTGTCAGAACCAGGAGCTGTTTCCCTGAAGGGAAAGCCCTCTGAGCTGTCGGCGCCTAAATTCATGATTTGCCACTCCATCCCAAACTGCTCCAGAAAGACAAAGCCAGTAGGGCAACCCTGTCTTGTTCAAAAGATTTTTGTGGCTTTCAAAGCATTAAAGTTTTCTTTTCCAGTCAAAGAAACACTAAATGTTAAGTTCCTCGGGGCTCATTAGCAACATTTGTGGCAGCTTCAAATTGGAGCTGAAGGACTTTCCATGAAGAATTCTAGAAGCCAGAGATTTTGGGAAATAAAAATGAGAGTCATCAGCCCATGAGCACTTACTACGTGGCGGGCAATGTCCTAGGTGTTGCACATAAATCCTCTCAGTTAATTTTATTTAATCCCAACAACTCTTCATTTATTCATCAAGTATTTATTTATTAAGTGCCTGTTATGCCCCAGACACACCGCTCTAGTGGATGGAGACACAAAATAAATATACAGAATAAGTAAATCATACAGTGAAGTTGGAGGTGATAGTGCTATGAAATATGACTGGGAGAAAGGGGTTCCGGAATCCTGGAGTATGGCAAGGCCAGGGTAACAAGACCTCATTGAGGAGCTGGGTACACTTTAACAGACACAAGGAAAGCAAGAGGGGGAGCCATGCCACTCCTTGGGGGGCAGGGGAGAACAATACATGTATAAACAACCAACACTGACTTGGGTTAGTGTAAACAAGGAACGCAAAAATAATTTATTGTAAGAATATTAGAGAGTTTACTAAATCTAAGAAAAAGTGGAAATTGGATATCATATTTATGGTTGTCGATTGTCCTAATCCCAAGAAGTTGTGACTGTGAAGTTATACAGCAAAGTGGAATTAAAATTGCAGGTGGTATTGGTTAGAGCATCATCCCAATACACAAGGTTTCAGGTTTGATCTCTGGTCAGGGCACATCTACTCTAATAAAAGAGTAATATGCAAATTGACCATCACTCTGAGACACCTAAGCCACACTCACCAGTCAAGCCATGCCTCCCAGGCAATCAGAGTGTCTGTATGCAAATTAACCCAGCCAAGATGGAGGCCAGCAGCCACGGAGCTGGAGTAAAAAGGAGGCTTCTGTTGCAACTGCCTGACTAGGCCAGCAGGCCTCTGCTCAAGCAACAATGTTTCAATTATACAAGTCACCAAGTTGAAGCAAACAGGAGGCTTCCGTTGCCTGCCTCGGCCTCTGCTCAAGGTAACAAAGTTTCAATTCTAGAAGATAAAAAAGCCCCAGAAACCTGATTCCAGCCAGCCTCGCTGGGACGTTGGGTCAATGGGAGCTGTGGGCAGCCTGAAAATGGCCTCAGCCCCTCACCCAGGCTGGCCATACCCCCATGGGGTGAGGGTCCCCACTGGGGGGGGCTTGGCCAGCCCGCAAACAGCCATCAGCCCCTCACCAGGCATGCCAATAGGTGGACATCCCTCAAGGGGTCCCAGATTACAAGAGGGCACAGGCTGGGCTGAGGGACCCCCCACCCAAGTACACAAATTTTTGTGCACTGGGCCCCCAGTATAAGAATACAAGAATCAACCAATGAATGCATCAATAATGGGAATGAACACCAAATCGATGTTTCTCTCTCTCCCCCACCTCCGCCCCTCTCTCCTTTCCTCTCTCTCTCTCCCTCAAATCAATTTAATTTTTTTAGTTGCAGATGGCATTAGGTTGCTAATTGGCTGACCTTAAAATAAAGAGATTTTCTTGGATTATGTAGGTGGACCCACCTACATAAGGATCCTTAAAATTGTAAGAGCCTGGCTTGCATGGCTCGGTGGTTGAGGATCAACCTATGAACCAAGAAGTCATGGTTTGATTCCATGTCAGGGCACATGACTGGATTGCAGGCTAGTGTCGGGCATATAGGAGGCAGCCAGTCAATGATTCTCTCTCATCGATCATGTTTCTCTTTCTCTCTCCCTCTCCCTTCCTCTATAAAATCAATAAATATATATATTAAAAAAAATAAAATTATAAGAGAGGTGGCACTGTGAGAAGGACTTGTCCCTACATTGCTGGACTTGATGATGGAGGAAGGGGCCATGAGTCAAGGAGCAGGGCAGCCTCGGAAATCAAAAAAGGTAAGAAACAAATTCTCCCCTGTAGCCTCTGTAAAGGACCACAGTGTTGCCCACATCTAATTTTTAGCCCAGGGAGAAGGCTAACCTACTGAGTTGTAAGATGGATATGAAAATCTCCAATTTGCAGAGGTGGAAACTGAGAGATTGATTAACTTTCCCAGGTTTAAACAAGTGAGATATGATTCCAGGTCTCCTTGCTCTGAAAGCCCTTTTATCATCCCAGCCAAACTGCACAGAATAATGGGAGGATGAAAACTGGCTCCTACTGATGTCGTGGCAGCATCCATGTGTCACCAAATCCGCATGATGGCATATTAAGGTGGCACCATTTGTTGTTGCCACAGTGTTAGTCAGGAATATCTTCCTGAAGAGACAAGATGGTGACAGAATAGGCAGACATGTCCCAAGGCTTGTCCTGGAGCAAATAGAATGAGCAGCTGAAAAAAAATCACATCCACCCTGAATTGGCGAAGGA
Source organism: Murina feae (assembly GCA_004026665.1). Classification (NCBI taxonomy): domain Eukaryota; kingdom Metazoa; phylum Chordata; class Mammalia; order Chiroptera; family Vespertilionidae; genus Murina; species Murina feae. The sequence goes on from PVJC01014750.1 coordinate 13,212, forward strand.
GACTCAGCTGGTGAGACAGTTTGCAGCCAGGAAGGGCAGAGTTCCCCTGGAAAGGTAAAAACCAAGGATCTGGGCAGGAAAGTTTGCCAGATCTCTGAGCCCAGAGAGTCAGAGGGAAACTGTAGCACCCAGCCGTGTTCCTTGGGACAGGCACAGCCTCTGAGTGTGGAAAGGAGATCTGCAGGACTGTTGGCACTGAGGGATTCAAGATCTGGGTTCCATAATCACGGAAGACTGAGCCCAAAGGGAACAGACTGAAGGGCTGACCAGACCATGCAGTGGGGGTAAGAGAGGAACTCACAGAGACTCAGTCTTTCCCAATTGCGTGGCCTGCGTTTTTTTTCCCCACTGAACCCTGTTTATAGGACATTTTGGATACAGACACTCACTCACGCTGAGGTGTGGGAGAAAGTACGGATGAGTGGAATCTGGGGAGAGGAGGGAATCCAGGAGAGGTGGCAGAAAATTGAGTGCTGAGTCACACCTGAGCCCAGGTCCTGGGCAGCCATTTTCTCCTGAAGACATAGCCCCTCCCTCCAGTATCCAGGCAATGAATACAGCCACACCTAGATTCCACCCTGAATGGCACAAAGGATTAAAAAAATCTGAATAGTCCCTGGAAATCCACAAGGTCTGGCCTATAGAGAGGCCTTCTGTCCTAGCAACATAAAAAAAAAAAAAAATCACAGACATTCCAGAAGGCTGGGATCTTAAGCCAGCCAAAGGAACAAAATTTCAATTTTTCATTTTTATTTGTTTACTAGGAACCCAGTGCACAATATATTGTGCACTCAGGGGGTCCCTCAGCCTGGCCTGTACCTGCCCAACCCCACACACCCCAGAGCCCACCACCTGCCCAGCGAGCCCCACCCACCTCACACACCCCGAGACCTGCTGCCCACCCACCAGCCCCACCGTCCCACCACCTGAGCCGTACCCATCTCCGTGGTTGTGCTGCCAGCCTCCATCTTGGCTGAGTTAATTTGCATACAGCCACTCTGATTGGCTGGTGGGTGTGGCTTAGGCATCCCAGAGAAATGGTCAATTTAAATATTATGCTTTTATTAGAGTAGATTATTAGTTTGTTAACTTTTCTTTTGCTTTTTTCTTTGTTTTCCTTTTTTTTGTTTGTTGCTTTATTTTCTATTCCTTTTCACATTATTTTCCATCATTTTATTTTATTTTATTTTTACTTGCTATTTTCTATTTTTATACCATTTTTAAATCAATTTTTAAAAAATATATTATTTTGTTCTCCTTCTTTTTCTTCTTATCCACTCATCCCTTTTCTACTTCCTTTATACTGAATTGAAGTCCTCCCATATTTATTTAATTCTTAACCTTATTTTCTGTATATCAGCTCAGCCTCTACAGATTCTGCCCCCACCCTCTTTACTGGTTGTTTGGTGTTTATATTTGTTTGGTTTATCTATTGGTTTTGTGGTGTTTTCTATATATACATATATATTCTCCTTTTTCTTTTCTCTCATCTTTTTTTTCTCTCTTAGATATTATTTGTGCTCTCTTTTCTCTCCCCTAATTCTCTTTTCTCAGGTACTTATATTGGAGTTATCAGTATCGTGAGTACATCCATGCTTTGTTCCTTTTGGGTCATGTCTTATTATGGTGAATTTTATCCTGTCTGGCTAATGTGCTAGAGAGTGAACCACATAACCAGACACCTGGAGAGGAAACTCCATCCATGAACAGGTCAATTATACCCTAGACTCAACTATAGAGGCAGGAAGAAGGCAGCAGTAAAGGAGCAAAAGAGGAGTGTGTGGTTTTGTGTGTGGGGGGTGTGTATATGTGTGTGAGTGAGGCATAATTATACCCCACAGGACCTTCAGGGGCAGGCTAATTGGGCTAGCCTAACTAGGCAGCCTCTGCTACCATTGCAAACAGTACTAGGAGGCCAGTTCTTCTTCAGAGACCTCACCTTTTTTGAAGGGGAGAGCTGATATAACTGAGAGCCCAGTCTCACCTCTACCCAGGGTGCCTTCTGGTAACATCTGGGACTCTACAACCACCCCTGTCAGGGACCTGCTACCTCGGCTGTGGTCCCACAGTCACTGAGTCTCCAGCCACCCTGAGTGCAGGCTCCTGGCAGTTCTGAAGCACGCTTCCTCTGACCAGCACAACACTTTAGTCTAAGGCACTGCAACCATGTGAGCAGCAGACACACGAGCAACCCGCTCCTGTCTAAGGAGCATCAGCCCTGTGAGCAGCCCGCCCCAGGCCTAAGAGCAGAAGCCTCATGTGGCCTGCCCCTATCCAAGGAGCAGCAGCTGTGTGAGCAGCCTGCTCCCCTGTCTGAGGAGCAGCAACCATGCAAGCAGCCCGATCCATCCGAGGAGAAGCAACCACACGAGCAGTCTGCCCATGTCTGAAGAGCAGCAGCCCTGCAAAGCCCGCCCCCATCTGAGGAGCAGCAGCTGCGCACTGCCCGCACCCTGCACCAGTCCAAGGAGCAGCATCTGCGCAAGCAACCCGCTCTCATCCAAGCAGCAGCAGCCACATGAGCAGCCTGCACCAAACCGAGGAGTAGCCGCTGTGTGAGCAGCTGCTCTCATCTAAGGAGCAGCAGCCACACAAGCAGACTGCCCATGTCCAAGGAGGGGCAGCCCTGTGCAGCCTGCACTGGTCCAAGGAACAGAGCCACACACAGCCTGCACCTGTCTGATGAGCAACAGTCAGGGGAGTGGCCCATCCCCATCTGAGGAAGAGGAGCCATGCATGCAGCTCACTTCCATCTGAGGAACAGCAGTCCTGCAATCAAGGCGCAGTAGCCTCACGAGCAGCCTGTCCCATCAGAGGAACAGCAGCAGCATGCAGCCATTCCCCATTCAAGGAACAGCAGCCTCGTAATCAGGACACCCTCTGTCTGAGGAACAGCAGCTGTGCAAGAGGCATCCCCCCACCAGACAGAGGAGCCACCATGGCTTCAAACAGCACACACCAGAGGAGCTGCTGCCAAATGAGGAGCAGCTGCTACCACAACCGCCCAAGGAGCAACCACAGCCTGAGGAGCCACTGCCACCCCAGAAGAAGCCCCTGAATGACTCAACATCTAGATCTGTGGGTGAGATCAAACATGGATAGATAAAGAAATCCCCAAAGGAAAGAAAAGGAGGAATCGCCAGAAAAGTAGCTAAGTGAAACAGAGGCATGCAATATGTCAGAAAAAGAATTCAGAAAAGGGTCCTAGAGTTCATACTACAGATAGAGGAAAAAAATCAACAACTTATGCAAGAATCAAGAAGATATAGATGAAAATATCAACAACTTATGTAAAAATAAAGAAGAAATGAAGAGTGATATAGCTGCAATAAAAAACACCACGGAAGGTTTCAACAGCAGATTGGGAGAAGCGGAGGACCAAATTAGCGAATTAGAAGACAGGAAAGAAAAATACACCCAAACTGAACTGCAATTGAAGAAAAAAATTAAAAAACAGGAGGAGAGCCTAAGGGAGCTATGTGACAACATGAAACAAAGCAACATATGAATAATATGCGTGCCAGAACAACAGGAAGAGGAACAAGGGTTAGAAAACCTATTTGAAGAAATATTGTCTGAAAACTTCCCTGATGTGGGGAAGAAAAAAGTCATAAGCACAGAGAGTCCCAAAGACCCAGAAGATGAAACTGAAAAGACCCACACCAAGACACATCATAATTATGATGGCAAATGTTCAGGACAAAGAGAGAATCTTAAAGGCTGCAAAAGAGAGACAGAAAGTTATGTACAAGGGATTTCCCATTAGATTTCAAATGATTTCTCAACAGAAAAACATCAGGCCAGAAAATAATGGAAGGAAATTTACAAAGTAATGCAAACCAAGGGACTAAATTCAAGAATACTCTATCCAGCAGGGCTATCATTCAAAATTGAAGGAAAAATAAGGAGCTTCACAGACAATAAAAAGGCTAAGAGAGTTTATCATTACCAAACCAGCAATGCAAAAAATTCTAAAGGGACTAATGTAAAAAGAAGAAATAAAAAAGTAAGAAAGAACACAGGCACAAAAAATAAAAATGGCTACAAAAAAGTACTTTTCAATAATAACTTTAAATGTAAAATAATAATTTTAAACATAAACTGACTAAATGCTCCAATCAAAAGACATTGAGTAGTTGAATGGATAAAAAAACATGATCCATACATGTTGTCTACAAGAAACCCATCTCAGAAAAAGGGACTCACACAGACGGAAAGTAAAAAGGATGGAAAAATATCTTTCAGGCAAATGGAAGGGGAAAAAAAGCTGGGGTAGCAATACTTATATCTGACAAAATAGGCCTTAAAGTGAAGGCCATAACAAGAGATAAGGAAGGCGACTTTGTAATATTAAAGGGATTGATACAACAAGAGGATATAACCCTGATAAACATATATACACCCAGTGCAGGAGCACCCAAATACATAAAAATCTCCTGGAATACATCAAGAGAGAGATTGACAACAATATAATCATAGTAGGGAACTTTAATACACCACTGACATCATTGGATAAATCCTCTAGACAAAAAATCAGCAAAGAAACAGCAATCCTAAATAACGCACTAGATCAGATGGACTTAAATGACATCTTCAGAACATTTCACCACAAAGCCATGGAATATATGTTCTTCTCAAGTGCACATGGGAAATTTTCAAAAATAGACCACATACTGGGTCACAAGCACAGTCTCCCCAAATTCAAGAAGATTGAAATCACATCAAGCATCTTCTTAGACCACAATGGCATAATATTAGAAATAAACTACAATAAAAAAATTCAAACACCTGGAAGCTAAATAGCATGCTTTTAAACAATGATTGGGTCACCAAAGAGATCAAAGAAGAAATTAAAAACACCCAGGAAACTAATGACAATAAAAACACAACAATCCAAAAATCTATGGGACACAATGAAAGCAGTCCTAAGAGGGAAGTTTATAGCTCTACAGGCCTACCTCAAAAAACAAGAAAAAATGGTAGTAAATCATCTAACTCTACAACTCAAAGAATTAGAAAGAGAGCAACAAGAAAAGCCCAGAATGAGCAGAAGGAAGAAGATAATAAAGATCAGAGCAGAAATAAATAACATAGGGACCAAAAAACAGTACAACAATACAAAATATCAATGAAACCAAGAGCTGGTTCTTTGAAAGGATAAACAAGATTGATGAACCGCTAGCCAGGCTCACCAGGAAGCAAAGAGAGAGGACCCAAATAAACAAAATCAGAAATGTAAGAGGAGAAATAACAACAGACCCCAGAGAAATACAAAGGATTATTAAAAAATATTCTGAACAACTCTATTCCAACAAACTAGACAACCTGGAGGAAATGGACATATTCTGAGAAACATACAACCTTCCAAAATTCAATCAGGAAGATTCTAAAAATCTTAATAGGCCAATAGCTATGGAAGAAATTGAAACAGTCATCAAAAAGCTTCCAGCAAACAAAAGCCCGGGGCCAGACAACTTCACAGGGGAGTTTTACCAAAAATTCAAGGAAGAACTAAAACCTATCCTCCTCAGACTATTCCAAAAAATTCAAGAGGAAGGAACACTTCCAAGCTCATTCTATAAAGCCAGCATCACACTAATACTAAAACCAGATAAAGACAACACAATGAAAGAGAATTACAGACCAACATCTCTTAAGAATATAGATGTCAAAATCCTCAACAAAATTCTAGCAAATCCGATCCAGCAGTACATCACAAAGATCATACACCAAGAATGAGTAGAATTTATCCCAGTGATGCAAAGATGGTACAATATCTGCAAATCAATAAATGTGATAGCACATAAACAAATTGAAAGACAAAAATCACAGTCATATCAATTGATGCAGAAAAAGCATTTGACAAAATCCAACACCTTTTCTTGATAAAAACTCTCAGCAAGGTGGGAATAGAAGGATCACCCCTCAACCTAATAAAAGTCATATATGAAAAACCCACAGCCAACATCATACTCAATGGGTAAAAACTAAAACCATTTCCTCTTAGAACAGAAACAAGACAGAAATGCCCATTCTCACCACTCCTGTTCAACATAGTACTGGAAGAACTAGCCATTGCAATCACACAAGAAGAAGAAATAAAAGGCATTCAAATTGGAAAAGAAGTAGTAAACCTGTCCTTATTCGTAGATGACATGATATTGTACATAAAAAACCCTAAAGACTCCATAAAAAAACTATTAGACTTAATAAATGAATTCGGCAATGTTGCAGGATACAAAATTAATGCCAAGAAATCTATGGCATTTCTATACACCAATAGTGTACTTACAGAAAGAGAGACTAAAAAAGCAATCTCATTTACCATCACACCAAAAAAATTAAGATACCTAGGAATAAACTTAACTAAGGAGGTAAAAGACCTATAAGTGTAAAACTACAAGACAATGAAAAAAGAGATAGAGAAAGACATAAACAGATGGAAGAATATACTGTGTTCATGGATTGATAGAATCAACATCATCAAAATGTCCATTCTACCCAAAGCAATCTATAGATTCAATGCGCTCCCCATTAAAATACCAACAGCATATTTCACAGACCTAGAACAAACTTTCCAAAAATGCATCTGGAATAAAAAAAAGAGCCCAAATAGCTGCAGCTATACTAAGAAAGAAGAACAAAGTAGGTGGGCTCTCAATACCAGATATCAAGCTGTATTACAAAGCCACTATTCTCAAAACTGCCTGGTATTGGCACAATAACAGACATATAGCTCAAGGAAATAGAATAGAGAACCCAGAAATCAACCCAAACCACTATTCTCAATTAATATTCGATAAAGGAGGCATGAGCATACAATGGAGTCAAGACAGTCTCTTCAATAAATGGTGTTGGGAAATTGGACAGATACATGCAAAAAAATTAAACTAGACCACCAACTTACACCATACACAAAAATAAACTCAAAATGGATAAAGGACTTAAACATAAGATTAGAAACCATAAAAATACTAGAGGAATCCACAGGCAGACATATGCCGAAGCAATTTCTTCACTGATACTGCTCCTAGGGCAATGGAAACTAAAGAAAAAATAAACAAATGGGACTACATCAAAATAAAAAAAAAAACTTCTGCACAGCAAAAGAAACCATCAACAAAACAAGAAAGCCCACTGCATGGGAGAACATATTTGCCAATGTTATCACCGATAAGGGTTTAATCTCCAACATTTACAGGGAACTCATACAACTAAACAAAAGGAAGATAAACAATCCAATCAAAAAATGGGCAACAGATCTAAATAGAAAGTTTTCAAAAGAAGACAGAAGGAAGGCCAAGAGACATATGAAAACATGCTCAAAGTCACCAATCATCCAAGAGAAGCAAATCAGAATGACAATGCGGTATCATCTCACACCTGTCTGAATGGCTATCATCAACAGTCAACAAGTGTTGGCGAAGATGCGGAGAAAAAGGAACACTCATGCACTGCTGGAGGGAATGCAGACTGGTGCAGCCACTGTGGAGAATAGTATGGAGTTTCCTCAAAAAACTAAAAGTGGAACTCCCATTTGACCCAGTGATCCCACTTCTAGGAATTTACCCCAAGAAACTAGAAACATCAATTAGAAAGGATATATGCATCCCTATGTTCACAGCAGCACAATTCACTATAGCTAAGATTTGGAAACAGCCTAAGGGCCCATCAGTAGATGAGTGAATTAAAAAAACTTTGACACATCTACACAATGGAATACTATGCTGTAGTAAAAAATAAGGAGTTCTTACCACTTGCAACAGCATGGATGAAACTGGAGAGCTTATGCTAAGCAAAATAAGCCAATCGGAGAAAGATAAATACCATGTGATCTCACTCATTTGTGGAATATAATGAACAACATAAACTGATGAACAAGTACAGATCCAGAGATGGAGAGGCATTGTCAGGCCTCAGAGGGAAGGTAGGGGAAGGTGGGGGTATCAGGGGGAGATCAGCCAAAGGACTTATATGCAAGCATATAAGCCTAACCAATGAACACGACAACAGAGGGAGTGAGGGCATGAATGGGGAGGAATAGGGGGTAACGAGGGGATAAGGATACATATGTAATAACTTAATAAAATAAATAAATAAATAAATAAATAAATAAATAAATAAGAATATCTTTCTTTTAAAAAATAAAAATCGTGCTCCATATTTCAATATTCTCAGTATATTGCATGGCCATATGGTATATAATAAAAGCCTAATATGCTAAGTGTCCAGTCGCCCAGTCATCCATTCAACAAATCAAAGCATAATATGCTAATGATATGCTAAAGCTGTCAACCACTTGCTATGACGTGCATTGACCATCAGGAGGCAGACAGTCAACTCATCCACCAGTCACTATGACGTGCACTGATCACCAGGGGGTAGATGCTCCAAAAGGTATGTTTGCTTGCACTGGAGTCTGGTAGATCAGGACTGAGCAAGAGGGCTGGACATGCCCTGGAGCCCTCCTGCAGTTCCCCACCCCCCAACCTGGCCAACCTCCCGTGTCCCTCCTCAGCCTTGATTGTGCAGAGGTGGGGTCTCTTGGCCTGGCCTGAACCCTCTCACAATCTTGGACTCCTTGGGGGATGTTGGAAAGTCGGTTTCAGCCCAATTGCGCAGGCCAGGCTGGGGAACCCCACTGGTGCATGAATTTGTGCACTGGGCCTCTAGTTTCAGTATATTTCAGTACATTGCATGGCCATATTTCAGCCAGGCCATGCAATGCATAGACCTTCCCTCACAGGCAATTTTATCCACATTCTTTCTTTTTTCCTCACCCACTGACTTTCTTCCATTACTGAGGGACCAAAGGGGCCCTTCTGACTGTCCTGTTGTGGTTTTTGTTTAATTAAATAAGGAACTTCTACACAACTTAGTAGGACTTGCTCATGATCTTATTGCTTTTCAACCTACACTAAACCCCTCTCTATGCTTTTCTCCATCCTTTAAGATTCAACTTGAGCTACTACTCTCTGTGTGTATGTAGGTATTAGGTCATCCGTTATTTCTGTCTGCCAGCATTCTTTCCCTCATCTCTTGCTAAGAGTGTTCTAATTTTTCTGTGGGGGATCACTCTTCCCCAAATCCATCCAATCTTGGTAGCTCTATCAATCAAGATGTCCCCTCTTCCCCTGGCAACTAGACTCAAGCTTAGCCTAACAGACTTCCTGGGATTTGAATCTAGAGACAGTGAACCAAATATGGACAATGGTTGAAGTTGATGCATTCTGGGAGAGCTAAAGAAGCCAACATATTCCATGGTGAATGCCTTTCCCAAGGCCATTAATTAATTGGGGAGTTTTCTGAAGAAATGATAATCCCCAAGTTTCACTTTTTCTTAGATTCAGTAAGCTCTCATTAATCTTCCAATAAATTATTTTTAATTTCACCTGCTTATGTTAACACAATTACTGTGGATTACTTGCAATTAAAACAAACAAATAAACTTAACTGATAAAATCTTGCCTCCTGAATAACTAGCTTAATTTACTTAGTCTTTGATATACTGTACTTCAAAGGCTTTTAGTCAGATGTGCAGATCTTGCTACTTTAGCTGGAGTATATTTTTTTCTGTCTTTGTGTTTTTTTCTAATCATAAACTCCAAGGTTGGAATAAAGTAATTCATGTTATAACTTATCCAATAACTGGCATCTTGCCTTTATTTCACCTTTTTTAAAAAGGAGTAAGCAAATAAATATTTGGTCCAAAATTTCAAGCCAAGATCCCTTTCTTATTTGCTTTAAGCTTTACAGAAAACTCCCCAAAGATTTTGTCTAGCCAAAATAGTTCTTTAGTTCGTTTACCTAATTATATGGTGTCTACATAAAAGTAAAATTCTAAAGTGAAAGTGTTATGTGCCTAGAAGTTCTTTTGAAAATGCAAAACAGTACTTGGAGAGAGAATTTATTATATGCTAATATCCTTTAGTATTTACACTTCCAGTCGAATTACTTTATAAAATAGTTGCATAACATAGTCAAAATTAATGGTATGTAATGATATGGCCAATAGTATCATAGCAAGCAAATGTGCCACATATGATTCCCATTTCTCCTCCTTCCTGCAGAACGGGTTGTAGACACGATGGCTGGAGTCCAAGCAGCTCTCTTGTTTCCATATGATAAGGATGATCGAGTACCAGGAGAGAAGGAGCTGAAGTCTGTGATGACTTCATAAAACTGCTCCGACAGCTCTGGGCTGCCACACTTTTTTAAATATATAAAAGAAAAATAAATTCTTATCTTAGTTAAACCACTGCTACTTGGATTTTCTGTCAGTTGCAGATACTATCTTCCTAAACCCTAACTGATATAGTTAGGTGTATGTCACCCACCCTCTTAAATATGTATGGGATGAATTACATTTAACTATCTAACAACAAAAATAATATGTAACACCCATCTAATACAATAAAAGAGTGATATGCAAATTAGCTGTCACTCCGAGACACCTACGCTACGCCCACCAGCCAATCAGAGTGGCTGTATGCAAATTAACCCAGCCAAGATGGCGGCTGACAGCCACGAAGCTAGAGCAAAACAGGAGTCTTCTGTTTGGAGGACACTGCCTGCCTCGGCCAGCTGGGCCTCTGCTCAAGGCAACAAAGTTTCAATTATAGAAGATAAACTCCAGAAATCTGATTTCAGCCAGCCTCACTGGGACGTTGGGTTAATGGGAGCTGTGAGAAGCCTGAAAAAGGCCCTCAGCCCCTCACTCAGGCTGGCCACACCCCCATGAGGTGAGGGTCTCCACTGGAGGGCTTGGCCAGCCTGCAAATAGCCATCAGTCCCTCACTCAGGCTGGCCAGGCATGCCAGCAGGTGGACATCCCCCGAGGGGTCCCAGACTGTGAGAGGACACAGGCCAGGCTGAGGGACCTCCCCAAGTGCACATTTTTGTGCACTGGGCCCCTAGTGTTAAATATTAAGCATGCTGATTATATCCAGCCAATGAATATTCCTCATGGAATAAGACTTGAGACTCACCTCACCACACCCACTGTAGCTACATTCCTTCCCTGACCTACAGGGCAAGGTTTCAGGCTTGTCTCTCCAGTCCTTGTATCCTTATGGATTTCCTGGAACTCTGCAAGGCCCTAACTTTTATCTTATTCAAGGCCATATGTCTTGAATATTGATTCCACCACTTCTCTATTCATTGACCTTGAGAAATTTATTGAACCTCTCAGTGTCTCAATTTCCTCAAAATGAAAATAATCTCATAGAGTTATTGTAAGAATTGAATAAAATAATACATGGAGTGCTCTTGGTGCCTGATGTATAATACTCCTCAAGCAGTATTAATTAAAATTATGCCTATTATTTCACTACAAGTGAAAATTTGAAAGTCATAAAGATCTTGACAAGGGATAACTCTGCCACTGGAGGAGACGAGTGGATGGGGGCCTTGATGGAACACTGTCTTTCTAACCATAGCAAAAACTAAGCTCCAGTTTCATGCTTACTAAGTGCAAAGATACATATCTTTATTTCTCATTATTTTAACTTAAAATAGATTTTCCCTGGCCAGTGTGGCTCAGTTGATTGTCATTCCATACACCAAAAGGTCACTGGTTCCATTCCTGGTCAGGGCGCATGCCCAAGTTTCAGGCTTGATCCTCAGTAGTGGATGTGCAGGAGGCAGTCGATGTTCTTCTCTCACATGAATGTCTATCTCTCTCACGTTCTCCCCTCCTCTCTGTCTAAAATCAATAAAATAAAATTTAAAGAAACATGTTAAAATAGATTTGCCTCTACTGAGTCCAGTTCTCTCTGTAGAGTCCAGGAGAACAGCTGCAATGACTTCCTTGGAGGAGAGCTATTGGCAGTTGGCAATGGCTTATACACCTCCTTTATCTCCACTCCACTGAGCTTGTAAGGCTCCCTTAATTCACAGCGTCTACCAGGTCCTCCTGCCTAATTAGATGTATGAAAAAAAAGCAGAAAGCCCTCACCTGCCTGGCCATAAAAAATGCTCTATCCTCAAGGACACCCCTAGGATCCTGAAATAAGGAATTTGCCGCCAATGTTTTATAGTGGATAACAATGTTTTATAGTGGATATGTATATGTATATGTATATGTATATGTATATGTATATGTATATGTATATTAAAGTTGTTTATATATATATATATATATATATATATATATATATATATATATATATCAGATTCCTTTGTTAGATTCCTTCACTACCTTATAATCTTTGAGGATTTGTCTTATTACAGGTTTGTGTGTCCTTTTAAACAAATAATCATACTTAAAACTACATAAGACTTTATAAACAATTCTTGGGTGAAATTTTCTTCCTGATGAATATAAAATTATGATGGCAGAATATTGAGAATTTGAGGGTTTTGAGCTCCATGATTTTTCTTTTGCTTAAAACAAAACAATTCAGCCCTCATTTTACAATGTCTCTTGGTGGCTTTGAATCAATTCCTCTCACTGTTATTTAATTTGGGCAAATTTACCAGGAAGACAAGATTATGGTGCCCACACTCTTCTTTTCAATCTTTCCGGAACCTTATTTGTATCTCTATGTCAACAGAGTGAAGAAAAGATAGTGTTTCCTCTGCAGCAGCCCACAGCTCCTGGCGTGCTCCTTAATTAGTGTCTGTGACCAGTTAGCCTTGTTTAGATTTCATTCCACACACTTACCGGGAAACGCGCTCCTTCTCGGCTGCTGTGGTACGCGCCAGCTGTCTTTACTCTCTCAGGGTCCAATTCACAGACCAGAAATTCTGTTATGAGCACAAATGTCTGTAAGCGGGCATTTGTTTATTTTCTGCTTAGGAGACAACTTTTATATATCTCTGCCATTAAAAATAAATAAGTAAACACACAAATACCCAAACAAATACAACAGACAGAAAGCAGAATAGCTCACTTCCATCTAAAGTAAACCAAAGGTTTGCCTCATATGGAAGTTGTACCTCTTTTTGGTCAAGGAAATATTGCTCTTCTCTTAGAAATAATAAACTCAACCCTAAATGCCACTTTGAAGACTAAATATCCATGACAAAAGACGGACAAAGAAGCTATGGGTTCCTTGTTTCCATTGGCCAAACCATGCACATTCCCTTTTGTATATAAGTGCTGATGAATGGCCTGTTAGTCCATCTCCTCTTTTCCTAGATATGTGAACTGGAATGTCTACAGACTGTGCCTGCACATGCCTCTGTTGTGTTCTTCTTATCCCAACATTTGGGGCAACAGGGCACACATCCTTATTGGGGTCTGAGGAACTGGATGCTGGCAGAGAGGAGAGCCCAGGTCCCATTGGGTGCCTGGGCTCTGCATTCCCCAGTAACTTATGCATGTTGTGTTATGGCTTCTGTTTTATGACTTAATCATTGTAGAAGCCCAGCACTCAGTACAGTTTGGGGCATACAGTGAGTAGTTGATTAATGTTTAATAATAAAAAAATAGCACTTTATATGTGCTTATTATCTGCCAGGCACTAAGCCCTTTGCAAACATTAACTAGTTTAATGGTCACAACAACCCTTATGGGATAGTTATTATTGCTCACGTTTACAGATGAGGAAACTGGGACATGGAGAGGCAGAGCATTTGGCTCCTTTGCGGTAGACCCTGGGATTGAAACCCAGGAATTCACTATTCTTCCTCTCTTTGCCCAACCCCCAGGCACTTACTTCAACTAAATAGGTGGTCCCTTCTATTTCTATAGATTGCTATTCTAGCCTGCTTCTTGGCTAATTGATGGGGCACAGAGATTCTCCCATCGCCTACCTTCTTCCCTCCCCCAAATGTTCCTAGGATTAAATCCCTAATACAATTACACAAAGGAGCATAGAAGCATGGCTTGCCCTTGTTCCAAAAGGTGGGGGTTTCCATAAAAATACAACTATGAGAACAAAAAAGAAAATTGCACATGGTCCCAATTTGTCTAGCATCATTTTAATAGAAACTTAGGTCACAGGTATCGTGAGGATTACTAAAACTCCAACCAAGGGCAGCACTTCATCAGCTATGAACCAGCTCAGATAGCTGGGAAGCTAAGACACCACAGAGGGCCCTCAATGACGCCTTAGAGACCAGGCAGTGCAAGCTCAGTCCTGAGCCAGCCACCCAGGAAGGTGTTAGGGAGCCATGAGAGGGAAAGGAAGTGGAGGCTGTAAATACAGGTGTGTGTTTCCCCTGAGAAGCTCAGATATAAAGAAAAGGGTGAAATGGTCCATGGCAACAACTGGGACAGAGGGAGGAAGAAAGGTGTTCTTAAAGATAAGATAAGCATGTCTACAGTTTGCAGAGAAGTAACCTGTTAGTAGTGAGAGGTAGACAATACCAGGGAGAAAGAAAGAACACATAAAATGTGAGACTGGTCCTAGTAGACAGAAGGGTATGGGAAGAAGGAAAATGATCTTAAAATGGTCTTGACAGGAAAGACACCTTTTCCTTTTACAAAGATGAAGCGAGAATGGTTCCCATGTGGCCTCTGCTGATTCACTCATAGAGTGGAATCTTGAGGTAGAAACTAAAAGGCGTCTTTGGGGCATTCATTGACCCCACAAGTAGCTTTTTCAGGAAAAATTGAGGAACACTAGTTGCAAATTGCTAGTGGCTACTGTTGGGCATTTATTTTGTGATGCCAGTTGCTATAGACATTTATGGATAGAAACATGCAAGAGTGGGAAATGGGACCCCAAAAAGCCCATGCTGCCCTCAGTCAACCATCTGGGTCCTTAAAGAAAAGATGAATCAGAAAAGACAGCAAGGCAAGGTGACACTGCATTTTTTTATTCCTTGAATGAATATTATATACTCTCTGTGTTGCAGATACATGTGCTAGGGTTATGGCGATGAACAAAATGAAGTCCCACTCTCAGGGACTTACATTCTATTCCAAATTCATCAAGAGAAGTGTGACCTCAGATTGTCAGCCGTGTTGCCTATTCTGCCTGCCTCCATCAAGGAGACCACCCTGACTTGTGAGAATGTCTACACCTGCCACTATCAATGGAAGGCAAGAGAAAGTAAAAGGCTGAATGTTTATCCTCACAATGAAAGCAGAACTGGGGGAGGCCATCTGTCCTAGCAAGGGAAGAAGGTAGGAGGTTACCCATGCCTGGTGATGACCTAGAGATGCAGAGGAGGGGCAGTAACCCAAGATCTAATGTTCTCTCTGGCCTCTGGAACCCAAGAGAGGTCAGTAAGGGTCCTCACCCATACATGCTAGGACCCTGATTCTGAACAACAAGGAAGCTAAAGCCTCTAGGCAGTAGCCGCTTAAATGTCCTGAAATTAGACGAATAAAATAAAAAACAAAACAAAACTCCTCTGTGGAAATGGAGAAGAGTTGGGAAGAAGAGAGGGGCCATGAATTTGCTAGTCCAAGAAACCAAAATTCACCCTCAGGTTGTTCTTTCTCCTGCTAACCCATGTTATTTGACAACCATACTAATGGCCCACATTTCTGTCCCAAGAACTCCTGAGGGACTTGCACACTACGCCATTTCTCCAGGTCTTACTGCTATTGTTACATTTTCCCCGGCAACCAACCGATGGGCAGTCTGAACCCACAGATGTCTTTTAAGTATCGGTTTAAAGTCTCTTAGTTCTGTTACCCAGCCTATGGGGACAGAATTCACCCAAATACCAGTCAAGAATATAAAGTGAGTCAAGTTGAGACAAAAAACAAAAGATTGCCCATATTTTTTACCATATCCTTAGATTCCCAAAGCATCAGATAAAAGAAATTAAATTGGTCTTCAACGCCATTCATGACCTTGACTCAGTCTATCTTTCCAATCATGAGCTACAGTTTGTACATTTTGTACAGGGCAGTTTTCTTAAAGACTCCAAACCCTAGCTTGGCCTGTGTATTTCTCAGCTTTTGCTCCAAAACCAACATCTCCCACCTGGTCTGTCCTCTCTTTCTTCTCCATATATTTACCCAGTCTCTTCTCCCAACTGGCTTTCTCCAACTGGCTTTCTCCAGCTGACCTGAACTCAGAACACCCACTATTTTGAGCCAAAGGGTTCCTGACCCCTTTCCAACATGTGAGTGTGTGGGTTTTCCCCTCACACATCAAACAAGCAAGTCTCGACAGCAGTCGGGTATCTTGCAATTCAACTCAATTCTGATACTCTCTCCCCAGAGATAACATTAGATCTCACAGGCTAAGAAGAGCTCAGTACTACAAGACTGCTCCCCTCCACTTCAAAAGTCCAGGTTCTCATTCATGTTTCTGACTGGCTAGAAATTGGAGCTCCTCTGGTTCAATTAATTTACTACAGTACTCAGAGAAACATTTTACTGACAAGATCACCAGTTTATTACAAAAGTGTACAACTCATGAAGAGCACGATGGTAGATGTGAGTATGGTGTGGGGAAGGGGAGGAACTTCTATGCTCTCTACAGGTGAGCCACAATCCTCCAAATCTCGTGTGCACCAAACCTTTCATCACAGGGTTAGTTTCCCTAGCAACCAGCTGGGGAATCCCTAAATTACTTAGGTGCTTTCCAAGTCACCTCATTAACATTCAAAAGACACCTTGATAGCTCTTCTCATTTAGGAAATTCCCATGGTTTTAGGAGCTCTGTAGGAGTAAGCCAAATTAAATAGATAGATAGATAGATAGATAGATAGATAGATAGATGCATATATGTGTATTTCTTCTTATAAATCACTAAGGGCCCAGTGCACAAAATTTTTGTAGGGGGTGGGGAGCGGTCCTCAGCTCAGCCTGCCCCTTCTCGCATATTGGGAGTCCTCAGGGGGTGTCCTACTGTCTGGCCTACCTTTGTGGGAGGCGACCAGGCTAATCAGGAGAAGCCACCAGCCCCATCACCCTGCTGCTGCAGCCACTGCCAGTCACTGCAGCCACCAAGGTGTTTTCATCAACACAGACTCCAGTCCCTTCACCATGAAAAAAGGACAACTTTCTTTAGGCATTTTCAAGATGTGTCTTTCATAAGATATGACATTTCTTTCTTTTTTTATCCTCACCTGAGGATATGTTTCCATTGATTATTAGAGAATGCGGAAGAGAAGGGAAAAACAGAGAGAAACATCAAAGTGAGAGGAACACTTTGATTGGTTGCCTCCTGCATGAGCCCTAATCTGGGCCCTGGCCAGGGAGGATCCTGCAACCTAGATACATGACCTTGGTCAGAATTGAACCCAGACCCTACAGTCAGCAGGATAAGGCATTATGCACTGAGCAAAACTAGGCTAGGGCAGGATATGACATTTCTTAGCCTTACAGCAGTGACCTTCATTTATTTTCTCCAGGAATGTGGTGGAAAAACCCTAGATTGTCTTTAGGGATTCTTATTACCCAAGTTACTAAGAATATTACCAGTGGCATACAGGAAGCTTAGCCAATGAGCAGTCAGAAAAGGTTTTTCCTCTGTAGTCCACTCTAATCAACAGCTCCACCCCTGCCCCTCCAATCCCAGCTCCACCCCTACCCAGGCCTGTAACCTCTGGCCAAAGCTGCAGGCCTGGGCAGGGAACCCCCAATCACCTCTGATCACCAGCTTCACAGAGCCCAGGCCACTGTGATCACCAGCTCTGATTCTGCCCCTGCCATCACTGGCTCTGCCCTTGCCCCACTGGCAGCCTCTGGCCAAGGCTGCAGGCCTGTGTAGGGGACCCCCAGACTCCTGCTTTGCTGACTCCACTGGGGCCCAGACCCCTGAGATTGCAGGCTCCACCCCACCCCTCTGATTGCTGGCTCTGCAGAGTCCAGGCCCCTGTGATCTCCAGACTTGCCCCTTGCCCAGGCCTGAGGCCTCTGGCCCAGGCCTTATGCCTGGGTAGGGCACCCTTCTACCCCTCGGATCACCAGCTCTGCCCCTGCCCATGTCTGAGGCCTCTGGCCTGTGCAGGGACCCCCAGCCTCCTTCTGATCACATGTTCTGCCCCTTGGGACCCCCACCTCCCCTGCCACCTGCCTGCCTAACAGGCCTGACCACTTCAGTGGCGGGGCTGAGCTGGACTGGGCGCCACCATCATGTGGCCATGGATGCTGCCATCATGTGGCCATGGGCACCACCATCTTGTGGCTCTGGGCGCTGCCATCTTGTATCCATGGAGGAGGCCATTTTGTGTCTATGGGCACCACCATATTGTGGCTATGGGGACGGCCATCTTTGTGATGGAGTGATGCCTAATTTGCATATTATTCTTTAATTAGATAGAATGTGGCTATGGGCACCTCCATCTTGTGACCATGGGGGCGGCCATCTTTGTGATGAAGTGACACCTAATTTGCATATTACTCTTTTATTAGATAGGATGATATCACATAGTTCTCCCTGAGATTTTGCAATTACTGTGTAGTCATATATAAAGGGCATCCTTCCTCTGTTATAAATAAATCCTTGGTAAGCCCAAAACACACAATACAGCATCTTATATTTATTTGGTATGCAAATAACCATTTTCATTTTTAAAACTACATGGAGGATTTAAACAGGTGGTTTCTATATAGATTTATTGGCCAGTTCATTAAAGGTCCTGTTCATCTTTTATTTTAAAAAATTGGGGGTTCATACAGTATGAAAGGCCCTCAGTAAATGAGGCAGATCACTACTGCCAACCTGTTCAATTATGGGATGGAAGTTTTTAGGTAAATTATAGTATAGCATATTCTCTTTTGCTGCACAGGTGTGGAATCTGAGGTTAAGTTTCCTCCTCCACCTATAACACACATAATGAAACAAATATAAAACAAATAATAGGGAAGTAAGTTATAGATGGTCCTCTAGAAGTCAATTTTATCTGTGCATCTAACCATAAAAGCAGCATCTGCTCTGCTAAATACAGGTGTTTTATATCCTTGTCATTAATTGGAGGGGACATTATGTCATCATACATCAACAGTTAAGGTTGGTTAAAGTGCCACTTATCTCAGGTGCTGTCATTAATCAGGTTCTTTTCAGCTTGGAGACTTCAGAGATTTGGCTCAAAGCTGCTCTGTGTGAATGGGTTTTCCCTATGGGTTTAAGGTGTCTTTTTATTATCATTTTGAATGAAAACCTTGGGACCAGACATAAGTGGCAATTAAGGTAGCTGTTCTGATGCTTTGGAGAAAAGAAATATTTCCCCCCATCATCTTCATTCCCCCCACTTCCCCAGGCCTCCAACAAATAGCTACTGTACAGAAAGGTACATCAACCAAGCTGTTTTCTCCTCATGCCTGAATTCATTAATGGATTTCAATGAAACAACTGCAGTGAATAGCGCTTAAACAGAGGTGGAGGGTGGGCATTGGGACCCTGTGGAAGACTGCACCTTCTCTTTCTGCCTGACACCCACCTACATCACCCAAATGCCTGCCTGGCTACTCAGCCCAGACAAGCTTTCAAGATGCAGTCTTCCTTAGTCTGCTTTCACTAAAAATGCCTGTCCGTTGTCCCATTCCTTCAAGGCATAACAAGTGGCATACATTGTTTTAGGTTAAGTTGTCAGGGACACTATGGTAGCTTTTAAAAATATTTGCCTTTCTACTTTCATCACCTGTACTGTCAAAATTAAGGTAAAATGTGCAGGCATTGGTTGATAATTTAGGCAGGGGACCGTTGTGTTCATACCACACTCTCACTCAGACAGCCTCTATTCTGTCCTGAAGATAAAATCCTCTACCCAACTCAATTTGGGTGTCTGATTGTCTTGTTCTGTGCAAGAGACTGGAAGAATAAGTGTTGGGGGGGGGGAATGGTGGTACTTTCACCCTTCATTCATTAATTCATTCATTCAATGGATATTTTATTGCCCATGAGGCACTATTCATAACCCAGGGTGCATCTTGTCCAGGTGGAGGAGTTTTGTGAGTTAGGCAGGACAAGTATGAGTACAGAGGACAATGCCTGGCATGAAGGTCAGGGAACAATTGAAGACATGGAGAAGAATTTGCCCAGGAGCCCAGAGTCCTACCTGGCTGGTCTCTGCAATTCTCCTCTCTTTTCTTGTCTGAGTAAATTGTCAGCGGCTGAGGACTGGAGTGATGGAGGTGCTAACCTCCCTGGAGATTTAGGAGTTTTTGAAACCCTTCTCCAGAACATCCAAGTTCTGAATGAGCCTCAGCACCACCTGGGGGCATTGCATTTCTCAGTTGGTTGGGACTGAGACATGGGAAATGCGAGCTAGGAATGAATCTTGCTGATCAGTCCCAGGCAGTTTTGGAGATTTGAAGAAAACGTTAAAGTCACCCATCAACGTATCTGTGATCACTAGCTGTGGGAAGTGCATAAGTTAAACTGGTCAAATGCCCTTAAAACAGTGGTAAATATTTTATGCATTTCCTTCAATGAATTACAAGAAACCACATAGCTTATTATATTCCCTAAAGAATTATTTCTCTTTATGTTCTTTACCTTCTTATAAAAAGAAGGTACACTATTCCTGGCATTCATTTACATGCCTTTGATAAATTACTGTAACCAGATCAGGGAGATAAAACAACCACTCTATTAATTACAATAATTATTATTTAATGGAAAATGGGATTCTAGGCAAAGTGTGCAGTAAGAAGAAAGCTTAGCAATGCATTATATAGATGTGGTATTTTATCTTAAAGAGTAAGATAAGTGTCCAGTCTGTTCCACAGTCTAGAGAATATGCTCATTAACTCTGCAAGATTTATATGTACAATTGACCAAAATATTTTAACACTATTTGCTTGATTTGATGGTACATGAAGAACAAGAAAAACTATAATTTCAATTAAATTAAGCCTCTCAATGAATATATAAAAAGCCAGGTCTGCCCAGCAATGTAAGGAAGCAGAGAGTTGAACAATGGCTGATTTTTTTAAAATTAAATAAATTTTAATTTGAACTCAATAACAATTTCTTTTTTAAATGATAGAGGTTGGGAGGAGAGCTTCTCTTATCCTCATAATTAACCTCAAAAATAATCAAAAGTATAATTTTTTTTGCCCTGGCCAGTATGGCTCATTTGCTTGGAGTATCTCCCATTCACTGGAAGGTCCTGGGTTCAATTCTAGGTCAGGGCACATACCTAGGTTGTGGGTTCTATCCCTGGTTGGGGAGTGGAAGAGAGAAAAAACCCAAGAGACACTAATGGCAAGAAACCTCTGATCTAGTAAGACACAACTAATGCACATTAGATAAGCTGGAGACAGTTCCATCCTGAACACCTCACTCCTTTCTCACAGCCAGTGAACACCCACTAAATATCCCCAAATGGGAGATGGATATGGACAGAGATAGAGATAAGGCAAGGGCAGAGAGATAAAGTAGACAGGTTTTGAGTTCATAACACCAGAGTTCTAGTCCAGCTTCATCAGTCACTTGAGAAAACTATTTACCTCTCAATGCCTCAGTTCCTCAGCCATAAATGGGGATAATAATTTATATCTCCTAGAGCTGAAGTAATTATTAAAGTATATATGTATACCTGCATTGTTACTTCCCCTAACTCTTCAGCTGTAAGGCTAGGAGATAGCTGGGAATTTTCATAGCCTAAAAAACAGCCATGGACCCCCCACTCCATGCAATGAACTTGACTCTCATTATCTATGCACTTCACTTGAGCTCTGCTCTTAATGGCCAATATGAATTCATTGAAGAAAAGAATTATATTATACACACATTCATCAAATTACATTGCTGTCTTTTCCAAGAATGCTTCCAAAGCATAAATTTGGTGTCCATTAGAAATATATGTACCTGCCTTGGCTGGCATTGCCCAGTGGTTAGAGCATTAGCCTGTGGCCCCAAGGGTCCAAGGTTTGATTCTGGTCAAGATCACATAACTGGATTGCAGGTTCCTCACCCAGTTAGGATAAGTGTGGGGCAAACAAACCATATGGCGCTCTCACATCGATGTTTCTCTCTTTTCTCTCTCCCCCTCCATTCCACTCTCTCTAAAATCAATGGGAAAAAAATATCTTCCAGTAAGTATTAATAAAAACAAATATATTTATATATAACAAAAGCCTTTAAATTACCAGATGCTCTTCTGAGTGAAATACAAACAATTTCTATTTGCAATTTTCGACTACATTAGCCCCAAGCTCATGTATCTTTTGTAGCCTCTCATCCTGAAGTTGGTTTTAACTGTTGAAAATGAATACTCTTGTCGACATGCTCTCTTTAAAGTCAGTCTAATTTAATTCATAGAAAGACTTTCAAAGCTGTGTAATCTTCTGTATTTTTTCTTAATATTTCCAAATATATTTTTGTTGCTTTTGTGTCTATGCTACCAGTCATGCCACCCATTTTTTTTTCTAGTTTAAATTCCTACTTGACCCATGTACGAGGAGCCCCATTCTGCAGGAGATCATTGTACTTCGTCTCTCCTCCTTATACTTCAAGATTTAACTTAAAAAGCCATAGACTAAGGGACTTGCATTTTAAACTCTGATCCACTAACCTCCTAGTGAGTAGATCTGCCATTTCTGTAAGCAACTTTTCCTCCTGAACCCTGCTTGGTTAACCCTGTGGGTTTAAAGGTGAAAAACATTTTTCATGCTTTTTATGCATCATCCTTCAAAATCCTTCTCTCTATTTTATAGGCCAAACAAGATTCATGGGCAATAAATACTATGGGTAATTTTATGCTTCTTTGATATTTTCATTTTTTATTATAGACTAGGGGCCCGGTGCACAAAAATTTGTGCACTCGGGGTGGAGGGAGTCCCTCAGCCCGGCCTGTGCCCTCTGACAGTCTGGGATCCCTCAGTGGATGTCCTATGATGGCCCCAGTCTGCCAGGTGCCTTTTGTGTGTGTGTGTGTGTGTATGTGTGTGTGTCACCACTGGGGACCTACCCCCAGCCACATCTGAGGCTCGGA
>PVJC01014751.1:0-36000 GCA_004026665.1 Murina feae
TGCCAGCCTCCATCTTGGCTGGGTTAATTTGCATACAGCCGCTCTGATTGGCTGGTGGGCGTGGCCGTGAGCAGAGGCTCAGCCAGCCTAGGCAGCCAGTTGCAACAGAATCCTCTGGTTTTCTCTAGCTCCATGGCTGTTGGCCTCCATCTTGGCTGGGTTAATTTGCATACAGCCGCTCTGATTGGCTGGTGGTAACAGTCAAATTTGCATGTTTCTCTTTTATTATATTAGATATATATATTCATATATATTAGAGGTGTCGAGGAAACATTATTTGGACCAAAGAGGACCCCTAATTCTCAAAATTAATGACAGCTACCATTTCTGGCAGCACCTAAAATACACCATGGTATATTTAACAAACTCCAACTCCTTTATAACAATGCGTTGCGGTTGATAAGTGACACAGTTTCAGAAACTAAATCAGGTCCAGCAGACCTTTAAACACGTTATCCTCTTTTCTAATAATTTTAATACCACTACTCTTAGAATTCAAACCACATGAAGATGAACATGCTTGAAACTAAAAGGCCTGTAATCCATTAGAGGGCGGGCAATCAGGTGAGGGTGGTGGATGTGAGTGTTGCCCAAGTTACTTGCCAACCAGAACAGTGTGTTTGAGTGTTGGTTGGACAGGGCTGCTGGACATCACAGAATCACACTGGCTGTGCAGCGACGCTGAAAGTGGTCCTGTGCCAAGTCGGTGCATTGGCTCTCCTCTGTCTTTTTTGTCATACACAGTAATTTCTCTCAAAGCTCCTACCACCAGCCTCCTGGCTGGCAGGTGTGTATCCTCCCTTCACAGCTTCCTTGAGCTAAACTAAGCCAGCCTCAAGTACATTACCTTGCATAGTAGCAGGGGGAGTGCTGGGCACCTGCTGTGAGTCTTCTTTATCATTTATGTGGGATGTTAAGTTGGCTGTTGAGGAGAAGAAGGAAAATCATTACAGGTTAGATGGACAGGGTGTGAGGGAGGAGAGTGAAGGGTAAAAATGCCTGGGGCAAATGGAGCACCAAGGTCCAAGGGCAGAGGGTTGGGCTGTTCCAGGGATGGAAGCAGGGCTCTGGGCCCCACACCCAGGTCCCTCGCAGTGTACATAATTCATCTTAGAAAGGGCTGTATATGGGAGGTGGGTGTGTGAAAGGGGCAGATTAACACAAAGGTGGGACCTTGGAATTGTAGACATGGCCATAGGCACCCAGGCTGGTGATGTCCAGGTGTTGGACTGAGTCTGTTTCTCACCTGGAGTGGTCCTTTCTTCCTCGATGACCCTCGGGAGAGCCTTGGCAGGGCCAGTAGAGCTGGGTGGCTTGTCCAGGACCTTATTGCTGTGCTGTGGGATTGCTCCGGGCTGATTGACTCTAGGTACAGAGGTCGGGCATCTCGGTGGGAGGCGCTGAGGTGCAGGCAGTGGCAGCAGGTTCTGACGGGGGCTTCTGCCTCTTGAATTGGTTGGGACTTCAAAGGTAGCCACTGTGGCTCCTCTCCATCCTCCACAGGAAGCGACAACTGGAATTGGTAAAGGAGCACACATCAGCGCCCTAGAGACTCAGAATTATGTGGGAAAGGGTTGTTTTTTACACACATGACTTCCAACAGGTTGGGGGGCATGGAGGTATTCATTCTCCCCCAAGGTGCAGAGAATTGATTCGTCATCATCGCCATCCATTTGTGGCCTCTTTTTAATTTATGAATTTGAGCGGTGCTATACTAACTGTCTCTAGCTTCGATCTAACAACAAAGTAGTTTCACACATGAAGTTGAGTTTCATTTGTTCCCCAGGGATTTAAATTTTTTAGATTTTCCATAATTTTGGCTTTAGAATTTAGACAATTATGAACAATGCTTTAATTGAAGAGATGTCCCTGTTTTAATAAATAAACATATCATACTTCCCTGTAGCAAATAAGATAAAATATAAATTTCTTTTCATAGTGTTTCTTGTTTCTGCAGACGCAGCTTCCATGCCTCCTCACCTTGTACCCTGCCTCACCTTGTACCCTGTGATCTGGCCACACCCAACTTCCTTACCATCCCTAGTACCCCAGGCCCATGACTTTTCCCAGGCTGTTTGTTCCCTGGCATGGCCAATAGTGAGTTTCTCTTATGATTCTTCTCCATCATTTATTTCAGAAGTAACGTTGTTTCAATCAGTGAACAGAAAAAGGCAAGTAAGGTGGGATTTTGGAGAGTGAAAGAAAATCACAGAGTAATAGATCAAGAAGGAGGTTTGAGCTCAGCTAGGTCTGGGGGGCATGTTGGTGTGTGGTCCCTCTGTCAGACTTGCTTGGCATGGCCTTTGAGAACAATATTTCTCCCAGAAATGCCCCAATGCTGCCAGGAGCATGGGCCCACATGCCTGTCTGAAGGGTGACTTTTCTCTTTGGAGGCCCCTTGAGCCCAAGGATTCATTTCTCCCTTTGGGAAGGAGCCTCTGGATGGAAAAGTGTTGGAAAGATCTCAACAATAGTGCTCTGCTGGTCTCTCCCCTGCCGTTCTCAGATAAGTGAACCTTGTGTTTCTCCTCAGACCTGAAATAGTTTTACCATCTGCTCCTCTTACTTCTTTTTTTCCAATCTCTATTACTGTTCTTTTTTTTCTACTTCTTTATTTATTCAGTTCTTTCTCCCTCTAAGTCTGCTTCATGCTCCATGTCTTTCTCATATCCTCTTTCTGCCTCTGTGTCCATAATTCTCTTCCCTTTCTTCTCACCTCCAGTGTCACACTGTGCCTCCCAGCTACCTGCTTTAGTAGAGTGATTAACATTCCAGGCCTTGGTATTAGGAGATCCAGGTAAGACTTCTGGCTCTGCTCTTAACAGACAAATAACTTTTGGGAAAGTAAAATACTTTTACTTTGAGCTTTAATTTCCTTATGTGTTATATGGGGATAATTGTGACTATACAGGATTATTTTAAATACTAGGGGCCCGGTGCACAAAAATTTGTGCACTCAGGGGGTGGGGGTCCCTCAGCCCGGCCTGTGCCCTCTTGCAGTCTGGGACACCTCGGGGGAGATGTCCACCTGCTGGCATGCCTGGCCAGCCTGGGTGAGAGGCTGAGAGCCATTTTCAGGCTGCCCACAACCCCTTCAGGGTTCGTGCACTGGGGGGTGGGAAGGCTGGTGAGTGCAGGCCTGGACGTTTCCCACCGGAGGGCCCACAATTGCACACGCCTGGTGGGCCCACACCGCTGAGGGGACACACCTGGCACAGAGCTGGGTGGCAAGCCAGGGGCGGACGCTGGTGCAGAATCCCTCGGGAGGGCCCTGCTGCTGAGCAAACACACCCGGGGTGGAGCTGGGCAGTGAACTGGCTTTGGATTCTCCACACTGTGCAGCAGACGCTCCCGCACGCCCTGTAGAGGCCCCTGGGGGGCGGATGAAAGTAGCGGACCCTGGACGGGTGCTCCTGCACACCCTGCAGAGGCCCCGTGCTCCTGCATGCCCTGGGGAGGCCCCCAGGGGGTGGAGCCAGGCAGTGGACCCGGGACAGGTGCTCCTGGATACTCCTCGGAGGCTCCCGGGGGCGGAGCTAGGCAGCAGACCCAGGACAGCTGCTCCTGGACGCCCCAAGGAGGCCCCAGGCCAGACCCCCCCTCCCACTGAGCTGACACACCTGGCACAGCTATGCCGGCCGCTGTGGAGGCTCCCAGTGCAGAGCCGCCCTGCCAGCCTCCATCTTGGCTGGGTTAATTTGCATACAGCCGCTCTGATTGGCTGATGGGCATGGCTATGAGCAGAGGCTCAGCCAGCCTAGGCAGGCAGTTGCAACAGAAGACTTTGGCTGTTGGCCTCCATCTTGGCTGGGTTAATTTGCATACAGCCACTCTGATTGGCTGGTGGGCGTGGCTGTGAGCAGAGGCTCAGCCAGCCTAGGCAGGCAGTTGCAACAGAAGCCTTTGGTTTGTGGCTGAGTTAATTTGCATACAGCCGCTCTGATTGGCTGGTGGTAACGGTCAAATTTGCATCTTTCTCTTTTATTATATTAGATAATATGAGATAATCATATGAAGTGCCTGGGATATTGCCTGGCACATACTAAGCACTCAAAAAGAAAACAATACCACCACCAAAAGATACACTTAATTGTTACCTCTCCTTACCCATTACTCTTCCTCTCTTGCTCTCCTTGTCCTTCTGTCAGAAAGGGTCTCTGGAACTTTGCATTTCCTCATATTATGCATCCGTTAGAGACTGTCCAGTATGCTAATCTGTCCAATATTCCCAAATTCTTAGAACAGGTTGTATGTGCCTTCTAGAAAGTCATCTTAGAGAACCAGGGCTAGAGGCTACCCTTGCTGCCACATCTGTGAGAGAGCATGGCCCACACCTTCCCAAAGAGAAAGTGGGCAATTAAAGTGCCTCTTCCATGGCACTTCGGGGCTGGAAAACAACCCGAACTTTCAGCATAGCAACCCCCTCATCTTCTATAGCCCCAGAGGTATTTAAGAAGCCTCATACCATTTCTGAAGCTCCTGTAAACTGCCTCCAGGTTGGGGTATTCACGTAGATTGATCTGACTGAATAACATTTCCAGAAATGACAGGTTAAATGGCTCCTCCAGTTTGGTGAGAATGTTGTATACCACTTTGGATACAGGGACCATATTTCTACAGGCTTCCATAGACTCCTTAAGAAACAAAAATGAAGGATTATTATACATGATTATAAAGACAAATAGAGGTTCGTTATATATTTGTGGTTTTCTAAGTTGTAATAGAGTTATTTTGCTCTTTTAAGAAGGAATTTAATGCAAAATGTATAGTCAAACTCTCTAATGTAGAGAAATCACAGTTCTACTTGTTTACTTGGGAACTTCATATGTATTTTGATAGTCATAGAAATAAATAATTTAGCCTTCTTTAAAATAAGTCTGTTTTATAAACCTTATTTAAAGGTTTATTTTAGGGAATAGAGAAATTTTAAGAAAGGAAAGTGGAGTCAAAGGCTGTTATGGTATAATTAATTCTCTAAGGCTCTGGGCAGGACACTTCAGCAATTGACCCAGTGGTCAATAACTAGTTGTTATTCTGTTGATTTTTGCTAGCCTGTGTTCTCTTTGCCTCTTAGACTTGAGATGGCCCGAATAGGTTCTAGCCATAGGGAAATGACCCAGAGAATTCTTCTTGATGAGAGGATGGCTAAGAAGACAAATATGGCAAGAGAGAATTGATTGCAAGATGTTTATGGAGCACCTACTAGTCTGGTCCTTGTGTACAAAGCAATGGAGAAGATTAACATGATGCTCCCCTTATTGGGGGGAGGGGCACTATCAGGCAAAAAAGATAGGCATCCTATATAATAAAAGGCTAATATGCAAATTGTTCCCTCGACTGGGAGTTTGACTGGGAGTTTGAACAGGGGACAAGGAGGGCTGGCCAACCCCAATTGCCCCCCACCCCCGGCCAGCCCCACTCCTAATTGGCCCCCCCCCTCCTGATCGGGGCAGACCTGCCAGAATCCACCCATGCACAAATTCCTGCCCTGGGCCTCTAGTTAAATAATAAACACAAATTAAATAAATATACAATTATTGTTGAGAGAAATTTTATTAAGGGAAATCACAGGAAGAATAATGAGAGGGTTCTTAATCAGGAGTAGGTCAAGGAGACATCTCTGAGAAGTGACAGTGGGGCTATGATCTAGAGAGGGCTTAGAGCTAACCAGGCTAAGATTGGGGAGAGAGGTTTCTATCACTGCTAACACTTCCCTAGGCTCAGGAATTGCTTTAAACACCCCAAATTATATGAAAAGAGTGCCACTTTTATACACATAGACATATCCCATTGCCTGCCTTTTTTCACATTAGAATGGACCATGGGTGCCATGCTCTTAGGAATTAAAATGGTGCCATTAGTAGGATAAATGGTGTCCCCTCCTGCCAAAGATATGTCCACTTGAAACCTGTGAATGTGATCTTGTTTGGAAAAAAAAAAAGGTATTTACTGATATAATTAAGGATCATTTTGGATTAGGTAGGTCCTAAGTCACAATGACAAGTGTTAGAAAAGAGAGAGAGAGGAAGGGAGAAGATACACAAACAAATAAAGTGATATAGAGATGAAGCAGCGATTAGATGTTTTTATAAGTTAAGAATACCAAACATTGCTGATACCACCAGAAGAAAGTCAGGGAACAGAGTCCCTCAGAATCTCTAGAAAAAAATCAACCGTGGCAACACCTTGCTTTTTTATTTCTGGCCTCCAGAACTGTGGGAGAATACATTAAATATTTTTTTTGATTTAGTGATTTTTTTTGGGGGGGGGGAGAGAGAGAGAGAGAGAGAGAGAGAAACATTGGCTTGTTGTTGCACTTATTTATGCATTCATTGGTTGATTCGTGTATGTTCCCTGACTAGGGATTGAACCCTGAACCTTGGTGTATCAGGACAATGCTTCAACTAACTGAGTTACTCAGCCAGAGCCATTATTTCTTTTAAGTCACTGGTTTGAGATCAACCTATGATATCCTCTTTTTCTGCCAATGAACATTTGAGTCCAGGCCTTCCAAACTCTAGAAATCCAGGGTGTGTAAGGGGAACGAGGGGGAGGTGTTGGTTTGGGACTTCAACAATCGGGGATTCTTGGTGAGAAACGGGCTGCTATGTGAATGTGATCACAACATGACTCACCATGTACATTTTCTCAGAGATGAAGGATTTGTCTCGGAGGCCTTCCAAGAAGGGAAATGGCTTGCATATGGCATAGGAGATCTCCAGCTTCTGGAAGATGAAATGCTGGCGAAGAGTTTCTTTTAAGTCTCGAGTGATGTTGAACATCCTATGGAAGAGGCAGAAGGAGAAAAAAAAAGAGAAACAAAGACATGTGGAGCTTGGGAAGCTGCCCTCTGTGTTCAGTGAGCACTCTGGTCCCAAAGGCATCCCTGAGCAGTGTGCAAAGCAACGTCTGCCTCAAAGACTCTGGGTATAGGGCAACACCCAGCAATAATGGAGGCTAAAAGTGACCAGTGATATGACTCTGAAATCCCAACGGAGCTGCTGGTTAAACATCAGGCAGGTATTAAAAATAGCTGATATTAATTGAGAGCTCCCAGTGTGCCAGATTTTAAGGGTTTCCCATGAAGTGACTTAGTTGACCTTCACAAAACCTTTGGTTACTATGATCGCAGCCATTGTTATTGTCAAGGACACTGAGACATAGTGGGGTTTAATAACTCACCCTAAGTTGTGCGATCTGGAAGGGGCACAGGGGAATAAATCCTGACTTTCTGGTTCCTGGCTCCCAGTCATAAGCACTACGGTCTGTGGCTACATTGAGCTGAGTTAAGATTTCCTAGACTGCAGCTTAAGGCACACACAAGCAATGCTTGGGTAAAAGGGATGGTTCCAAACAGGCAAAAAGATGGAAACATGATAAATGCTAGAAATTTAATAAACCACCTACAACCTTCAACACACAAATAGGCAAAACGTAAATAAAAACACAAAGAATATAAAAGACATAATTAGTATGAGTGACTTGACTGATTTATGTATCAGTTTCATATCTTAGACATGTGTCTTTTCCCATGCCCATGCCACATTTATAAAATTCACCATTTGCAGGTCATGAGAAAATAGTAAGTTTAATAGGCAGGAAATTGACAGATGACACTTCCTGACAAATTGTCAAGAAGAGGAAGGCATTGACAAAATATTCATTCATGTAGAGATATTTAAAAAACAAAACAAACAGAGATCCTGCTTTTCCAACTCCATTTTATGTCCAAGAGAGAATGGAACTGTAATTAATGACTATTTCCCAGGATTTAATCCCAGATTGAGTACCTCGTCTCTCTCTTTCTTCATTCTCAAATCCTTTAAGTTGACAGAAAAAAAAGACATTATAAAGAAGAAAATCCAGAACAGTACTAGAAAATAAGAAAAAGGTGCCAGGGGCGGGGGGCTAGGGTGAGCCTCTGTAATTGTGAAGAAATCCTGGAAGACAGAGAAAAAATGGGAAAGAAATCTACCATCCAGGACATGCATGAGGGAAGGATATGGCAAAGAGCACAAAGCTAGAGAAAGCCAGAATGAACACACAACATGCTAAGAAGAGGAGGGGGGTCTGGGGTTACATTTAGGACGACTCATCATACAACAGCTTTCAGAACAGAAGCCTCCCTCAGTTCCTCACTCTTAGAAAAGTGTTTTCTGTGATTGTTCACTTACAGTTGACATTCATTATTATATTAGTTTTCAGGGATCAGCATAGTGGCTATGTATTTATATAATTAATGAAGTGACCCCCCTCATTCTTTGTCTGTTATGATTTCCAGGGATGAAGCACAGAGAGGTTAAGTATCCTGCCCAAGGTATTCAGTGGCAAAGAAGAGTTCATCTGATCAAAGCCCTGTTTCTCGCCAGCATCTGATACACGACTCATGTATGAGTGTTCATATTTTTATTATGTGAAGAAGTCTTAAAAAAGACCAAATAAAAGACAAACGTCCACGTAGAAAAAAAGCAAAAGACATAAACAGACAATTATATAATCGTGCAATAAATATAATAAAAAAACAGGGTAACTCTCCAGTAGTCAGAACAGTGCAAATAAAGACAACTTAATAACAAGTTTGCCTCTCAAATGGACCACAATAGAAAATAATAGCACCAATCACAGACTCTCCTGGTGGAAGCTGAAGGCTAACTTAGTAATCATGGCCAAACGTCCTAAAATATGTGCTCCCTTGAGTCCCAGATTCCACTTCTAGGAATTTATTTCAGGTAAATAAGTGTGGATATGCTTAGAGAAAAACTATAAGAAGTTTACGGTACACCACGGAGGAAATGAAATGTACCCTCCTTATTTCCTCCTTTCTCCCCCTGCCCCTTCCCAGCTACCTGGCACAGTGGATAATTAATGAGTTGACATTTGGGGCAGTGTGCAGGATCACAGAGAGTGGATGAGCATGGTGGCGAGCACATCCTGTCTCACCCACAACAACAGGCTAGAATTTAGGGAAGAAAGAGTTGAGCTGTGTGTGCGCTGCCCTTCTATGTCTGTCCCCCTGTTCAGTAGTCTCCTGTTAAATCCCGCACTCTCTCTGTCTCTTTGGAAAACACAGTTTTACAGAGTGTGAAAGTTTAGGCGGTGAAATTTCACCCTGCAGCTGCTGCCAGGAAATGAAACCTAAAAGGCCGATCACCAAAAACGAACAAAGCAGCTAAGTGGAAAACCCACCTGGAAGCGGAGTTTTCCACCTGCTCCTTCCCTTCCGTGGTGCAGGGGCCAGCCAGGGGTCGCTCCTGGAAGACTGCAAGACAAGCAGGGAGATGCCCCCGGTGAGGCAGGAAGTCCGTGCTTGGCACACCCGTCGGGGAGGGCCTGGCTTCCCAGGAAAGAAAACTGAAAGTACTGAGAGCCGTTTGCGCAGGAAGCTGAAGGCTGAACGTGCAGCTTCACTCCAGCTCCCGGAAGCCGGTGAGGTTACTGGGGTCCCTGGGGTTGCTGCTGTTGGTGACGGGGTGCTCCCCATCCAGTCCAGCCTGGGAGGGGGAGGAGATGTAGGGGTCCAACTTCAGGGTCCTGGGATCTGAGAAGCCACTGTGGGTCTGCTTCCCTACCCACCTCTATTTCCCATGACTTGTAATGAAAATGTTCTACAACTGGATCGTGGCGATGGTGACAGTCACACAACTGAGTACATTTCCTGGAAACCGTCAAGGTTTAAAAAACAAGAAATGAAAGGGGAAGTGAGGCAGCTCAGAAATGCATATAACACACCTTCTAACGCTGAGCATTGGGGCTGTCCCCAGCCCCGTGTCCTCACACTGGCCCTACCTCCCCCAGTCCCAGGCTCCCTGCTGTGCCACCTCAGCGAGGGGAAGGGACAAATGTGAAGCACACTTAGTCCCCATACAAAGTTACTGCCTCACCTCGGAACAACTTTGATTCCTTTGAATTAGGCTCCCCTGCCTTCTTTCCTTTGGGTAAACAAGTGGCCCCCTGTCGTCCTCCTCGATCCGGCCCTGCTCCTCCTCCCCGGAACTGAGAACACCCCGGAGGTTTGGGGGAGGGACAGACACGACAGACACTGATCAGCCTTTGCACTTTTCTTTTACCCTTTGGGTGCCGCGCCTGAAGGATCCTTCGAAGAGCAGCTCTTCTCCCTAGAGCTGTGGGAAGACAGGGAAAGTCTAACCAAGGGTGAACCCAGCCCAGCGCCATGGCCCAGCGGGGCCAGCAGATGGCATGTGGAGACGGTGATCTCAACTGCAGGTCAGTCCTGGTGCCCTCTCCTGTCCTTCCTTTCGGGTAAGGTGGGTGTCTCCTCTTGTGATTTCTGTCTACCCAGCCTCATTCTACAGGTATGCCAGAGAAGGAGATTACAAATAAATACGTCCTGAACACATTTGGTTTTTAAAATTAAAGTGGGACAATGTAAGGCCACATGACTCACATATTTCCTTTTCTCACATCCCCGAACCCTCTCATTTCCCCCATGCCTCCTCTATCCCCACCCAAAGACAGCTGTGTCTAGAAAAGGTCTTTTTAGAAAAATTAACATGCCGGTCAAATGCCTGAGTGTTGTCAAACCTTTTCCAGTTTCCAGATAGTTGGGAACCAGTTTTATTCAGAGTCTGAGCATCCATCTAGTGCCTCTGAACGTTGATAGAGGAACTGAAAATAGGTGGCGCCCAACACGGACTAATATAATCACGTGGGGAGCAAGTGTTACTTAAAAAAAAATTCTAGGATGCAATACCCATCTGGTTAGAGAAGGAAGCAAATATTCGTTTAAAGTGCACGATTAAAAAAATGATTTTAAAAATGCAAGATAAATACAACAATATGTTCTTGTTGGTAAAAATTAAATGTATAATTTATGGAAACTCATGCAGTGTGGTGGGTCCTGAACACGCAACACAATCTCTCCTGGCAGCAGGGAGCATGTCCTGATCACCACTCCTCCACCTGCTCCAGGACATTTGAAGATGAGTGAGTAGAGCTAGTAGTGCAGTCAGCAGGCTGGAAAAGAAAGGCACTGAGAAGTGAGGTCAGGGGTAATGCTGGTCTCATACAATCACTTAGGAGGTGTTGCCCTTGTTTCCACTTTCTGGCAGAGATTGTAGCAGAAATGGTTTGGTGGAATTCGCTAGTGATACCATCCGGACCTGGTGCTTCTTTTGGAGAGGGGCTATTAATTACTGATCAAATTCCTTGAACAGATACAGGCCTATTCAGAGGATCTATTTTTCCTGTTGAGTTTTGGTAGTATGTGTCTTTTAAGGAATTTGTCAGTTTCCTGTTTTACCAAACGTGTAGACATAGTTGTCCTTGTTATTTCTGAATTATCCTTTTAACCTCCATGGGATGAATAGTGAGTTGTTTCTGTTATTAATAATTGGCCTTTTCTGTTTTTCTTTGTTAGCCTGGCTAGAAGTTTTTCAATTTTATTGAATTTTTTTTCTAAAAAATTATCTTTGGGTTTATTGATTTTTCTCTAATGTTTTCCTGTTTTCAATTTCATTGAGTTCTACTCAGACTTTTATGATTCCTTTTCTACTGCTCACGTTAAGTTTATATTTCACTCCCCTCTCCCTCCTTAGTTTCCTTAGGTGGTACACTTTAAGTTGTCCCAGAGGCTCCTTACACTGTCCTTATTTTTTTGGAATTTCTTTTTTCTTTTTATTGTTCTGATTGGCTATTTTTTGCTTCCTTATATTTTAAATCACTGTTTTGATTATTTGCTTCATCTACTCTACTGTTGATTTCCTTAAATTATTCTTCATTTCAGTTAGTATATCGTCATTTGTGATTGATTCTTTCTTATGGTTTGCATGTCCTTTTTTTATGCTGTTGAAGTTCTCTCTAAGTTCATATACAGTTTCCCTAATATCATTGAGCCTCTTTTTAACGGGTGTTTTGAACTTTGCATCTAGTAGATTGCTTGTCTCCATTTTGTTTAGTACTTTTTCTGGAGTTTGTTCTGACCTTTCGTTTTGGACACGTTTCTTTGTGTCCTTGTTTTAGCAGTTCCGTGTTTGTTTCCATGTATTAGGTAGAGCTGCTATGTCTCCTGAGCTGGGTAGAACGGCCTAATTTAGTAAGTGTCCTATAGGGTCCAGTGACACAACCTCTTGGTTCACCCCAGCTGGGCCTCCAGGTGCAACCCCATTGTGGGCTGTGTACATCGTTCTGTTGTAGTTGAACGTTTATTGCTGTTGATACTTCAATGAGAGAGATTTACCCCCAGGCTGATCAGTTTCAAGGACTGGCTGCAACCATTGTGGATGATCAGCTGTGCGGGGCTCTGGTGCTTGCTGAATCCATCCCTTGAGTGTGTCAATAGTAAGTGGTAGTTCAATGTGGTTTGAAGCTGCCTACTGGATATACGGGCTCTGGAGCCACCTGGCATAGCTACATAGAGGTCTGCAGATGATTGCTAGTTGTGCTGATTCTGGAGGTGCACAGGAGAAACCAAGCTATGAACCAAAGTTGGCTGCCACTGGTACCGGGCCTGGGGCAACTTAACAAGAGGTACTGGGCACATGGAAGCCAGGTGCTGCTTGTTTGGGAAATTTTAAGGAAGTCTAAAGCATAAGCCAAGACAGGCCATTGGTATAAAAAGCTACTGGAAACAGCTTAGGTAGGCTCAGAAGTTGGGTGAGGCAGGATCTTGGGGAATCACCAGGACGGGGGTGGGAGGGTTGGGGGGGAATGGTGACTGACAGCTCTGTGGGGTAGGTCTCAGGAAAATTACCCACCTAATTATTATCTGCCACATGTGGGTGGGACCAGCCCATTCTGCATTTTCGCCCCTTCTACTGGTTTCAATATGGCTTCTTCTTTAACTCACTAATTGTAGGACTTCCATTTAATTAGATTTCAGGTGGTTCTGAATGATGATTGTTCTGTGTAGTTTAGTTATAATTTTGATGTGGTTGTAAAAGGATGTTGGTACTGCATATCAATGCCACCATCTTAACTGGAAGGCAATGCTACTTTTTAAATTATATACACATTAAGGATTGCCATAAAATTCACCCCTTTATACTATATAATAAAAGCCTAATATGCTAAGTGTTCAGTCAACTGGTCGGCTGTTCAATCAATCAAAGAGTAATATATGAATGATATGCTAAAGCTGCTCAACCGTTCACTGTGATGTGCACTGACCACCAGGGGGCAAACGCTCCAACTGGTAGGTTAGCTTGCTGCTGGGGTTAGGCTGATTGGGACTGAGGGAGATGGGCCAGACACACCCTGGAGCCCTCCTGTGGTCCCTCTCCAGCTGGCCAACCTCCTGCGTCTCTCCCCGGCCCTGATCATGCACTGGTGGTGTCCCTCGGCCTCGCCTGCGCCTCTCACAATCCAGGACCCCTCAGGGGATGTCGGAGAGCCAGTTTTGACCAGATCACAAAGGCAAGGCTGAGGGACCCCAGTGATGCATGAATTCTTGCACCATGCCTCTAGTCCTAATATATAAAAAGCCAGGGACCATCACAACCAAAACATCTGGATGGATGACCAAATAGCAGCTTGCATGGGGTGACCAGGCCGGTGGGGGAGGGGCAGGGCAGTTGGGGGTAACCAGGCTGGCAGGGGGGCAATTGGGGGTGACAGGCCAACAGGGGGAGCACTTAGGGGTGAGCAGGCCAGCAGGCAGAGGCAGTTAGTGGAGATCAGGCTGGTGGTGGGGGCAATTAGGGGCGATCAGGCAGGCAGGCAGGTGAGCAGTTAGGAGCCAGCAATCCCAGATTGTGAGAGGGATGTCTGACTGCCAGTTTAGGCCTGATCCCTAGGGAAATTTGTGCACTGGGCCTCTAGTCATTATATAATGCCATTTCTATCTCTGACAATTATACTTGTTCTGAAGTCTGAAATTAATATAGCTATTACAACTTTCCTTTTATTAATGTTGGCATGATATATCTTTCTTAATCCCTTCACTTTTAACCTATGTGTGTTTTTGTATTTAAAGTGACTTGCTTATAAATAGCATATAGTTGGATGTTGTCTTTTTCTCTGTCAAAGTCTGTGTTTTAATCAGTATATTTAGACCATTCACATTTAAAGTAATTATTCATGTTGTTGGATTAATACCTATAATTTTATAACTGTTTCTTATTCATTGTATTTGTTTCTATTTGTTTTTCCCTTTTTCTTTTTTGTTTTTGTTTTAATTGAGCATTTTATGTTTCCATTTTCTCATATATCAATTATACTTCATTTAAAATATTTTTATTGCTTTCCCTAGAGTTTGCAATAAATATTTACAATTAGCTATTATCCATTTTAAATAACAGTGTGCTTTTCAAGGCTAGTGCCTGCATCGGACAATAGGATGTAACAAATTCCTCCCTCCTGTCCTTCATGACACTACTACCAGTCATTTCACTTATTCATATGCTGTAATCACATAGTTGTTATTACTTTGAACAAACAGTTATCTATTGGATCAGTTTATAATAGGAAAAAATTATTGTACCTACATTAATTTCTTTCTAAAATTCTTTCTTTCTTTATGTAGATCTGAATTTCTGATCCATATAATTTTTCTTCTGTCTATAGAACTTTAAAAAAATTTTTCTTTTTGGATATTTCTTCAAGAAAGGAATTATCTCAGTGCTTGTTTGAGAAAATATTTATTTCTCTTTCACTTTGAAGGTTGATTTCAAAGTATAAAAATTTTTAGATTGTTGTTTTTTTCATTACTTCAACTATTTCTTTTCACTTTCTTGCATGGCTTCTGATGAGAAATCTGATGTAAGTCTTATCCTTGTTCTTCCATAGGTAAGACTTTTTTCTCTTCATCCTTTTGAATTCTTTTAATAATTTTCTTTGTCTTTGCCTTTGCCTTCTGCAGTGTGAATATGAAAAGACTTGGTGTAGATTATTTGGCATTTATCCAGTTTGATATTTACTGAGGTTCTTGACTCTGAGTTTTGTTGTCTATTATTAATTTTGAAAAAAAATTGGCAATTACTACTTGAACCATTTCTTCTAATTTCTCTTTTATCCCCTAGTATCCACTTTATACACCTATTATACTTTTTGAGATTGTTTCATCATTCTTAGATAGTGTGTTCTGTTTTGTGTTTTTTTACCCCCCTTAGATTTTTTTCTCTTTGCCTTTTAATTTGAGAAGTTTCCATTGGCATATCTTTAACTCACTGATTCATTCCTTGGTCATGTCCAACCTGCTGATGAGCCCATCAAAGGCATTCTTTTTTTTCTGTTGTAGTATTTTTGATTCCCAACTTTTTCTTTTTTATTATATCTTTGAGTTTCATCTCTTTGCTTACTCCACTCTCTGTTCTTGCATGTTGTTTGCTTTTTCCGTTAAAGCTCTTGACATTTTAATCAGTCATAGTTATTTTAAATTCTTGTTTGATAATTTGAAAACCTTTCATATCTGAGTCTGGTTTTGATGATTTCTTTGTCTTTTTAGACTTTAGCATGCCTTATAATTTTTTTGAAAGCAAGATGTGATGTATCAGGTAATAAGAACTAAGGCAAATAAGTGACTGATTTGAGGTTTTATGTTAATTTGGCTAGCAAGTGGGTCATGGTTAATATTTGTTCCAACTGTTATAGGCAGAGGCTTCAAAGTCTTCCAGTGTTCCTGTTGTTGTCTCCCCTACTTTAAAAAGTTTTTATTTTCTGGTAACTCTTTCTTAAATCTGGCCTTGCAGCCTTTTCAGCTGTAATCCAATTATTTACTGAAACCCTGTTGGTGTAGCAGTAAGGTGTTGAGAGGGAAAGCATTCTATAATGTTATGATTAGGTCTCAGCCTTTTAGTGGAACTGTATCCCTGGACTGTACATTTTACAACGATTTCATAGCTGTATCCCTTTACTGTGCATCATTTGGATGGTATTGAAAGGCTAGAAAGGTCTTAATTTTGGAAACTGCACTTCCCCTCAGATAAGTCTCGGTAAAGTGTTTTCCCTGGAGAGTAGGCCTTTGCTATGGAGAATGCTCTGGTTGTTTCAAAGGTTTTGTTTTCTCATTCTCAGGCCAGAAACTCAGGGGATTTTCCTTAGCACTTCACCATGAATACCTGGCAAAGTTCCTGGGGGTAAAACTGCCAAAAGGTTCTCACTGTGTCATACAAGCCAATAGTCAGTCTCTAGCAGTTCATCAAACTTAACCACTTAAGTGTTTCTTTGGTTTATGGATCCAGTTACTTCTGGTTCAGGCAGCTGATCTTATATGTGATTCTCCAAATTTGCATTCAATACAGATATGGGGGTGGCAGTTTGCCCTGTGACCTGGATTTTCTGCTAGGTACATGAGGAGTCATTGATTTTTAGTTTGTTGACTTTTTCTTTCCATGAGGATGACAGTGATGACTTCCAAAGTATTTGCATGTCAGGGCTGAATCCAAAGTCTAGTGCACTTTTAAAATCTCCATATGTTTAGTTTTTTTTTCTTTAAAAAATATTCTTTTTTGTTTTAAAACCTGATCTTGAAATATGATCTTATAGCCAGAACATGTAACTGTTCATTTTCTCTGTATTATTTATTTAGCTTAATTCAAGGCCAAATAATTGATATCAATATATTTTTCTAATTTGTAAAACATTTCGTGTGTGTGTGTGTGTGTGTGTGTGTGTGTAAATACTATAGGAATCAAGGATAGAATGTACAGTGGTTTTTAATCACCATGAAAAATTTGTCTATTCGTGGTCTTAAATTTTACTTGGAAAATATAAATATTGTTAATTTTGCTTTCAATCTTGTTTGCATTTGTCTAATGTGACTTGCCCATCTTTTTCAGTTTAAATTTTTTTCTTTCTTTTTAAAAAAAAATACATTTTATTGATTTTTACAGAGTGGAAGGGAGAGGGATAGGGAGTTAGAAACATCGATCAGCTGCCTCCTGCACACTCCCTACTGGGGATGTGCCCACAACCAAGGTACATGCCCTTGACTGGAATCGAACCTGGGACCCTTGAGTCCACAGACTGATGCTTTATCCACTGAGCCAAACCAGTCAGGGCTCAGTTTAAAATTTTTAGTATCACTTTGTTTTTGTTGCATCTCTTGTAGTTAGATTCTATTTTGGCCATTGTACTTTAAGATGGTAATTTAATCTATTTTAAATGACATATATCTTCCTGCTTATAAATATTTTGCACTTTTTATGTCTTATGCTTCTTTGTTTTTTCTGATTAAAAACAACAGAGTATATTTTCTTCACTATTTTTTTTCTTCTTTTGTTAATCCTCACCTGAGGGTATTTTCCCATTGATATTTAGAGAGAGTGGAAGGGAGGGGAGAGACAGAGACACATCAATTAGTTGCCTCCCCCACGCACCCCACGCACTCCAACTGCAACTAAGGATTGAGCCTGCATCTGAAATACCTATCCTCACCAGAATCAAACATTGATCCTTTAGTCTGCAGGCCTACGCTCTATCCACTGAGACAAATCAGCAAGGGCTTCTTTACTTTTATTTTTTGTAAGATTTATAGTCTCATTTTTGGTGCTATTTGTTACCCTAAGTTTTCTAATTAATTCTCAGATATATATTTCTCTAATTGATAGCATCAGATGTGAAACCATAGTATTTGAGTTTACTATTGTTTGAAATTAGTCATTTAACTGAATTTTTTAATTTCCCATTTAATTAAAAATTTTTAATATAATCTGATGTTTTACATTAAAATTATTATGATTTTACTATTATATTCTCTCTTTCTAGAACAGTGCTTCTCAAATTCTTTGGATTCAAGATCCCTGTACATACTTCCATATCACTGAGAGCCCTAAAGAGCTAGCTTTTGTTCATGTGGGTTATAGCTATTGATATTTACCACATAGCAATTAAAACTTTGAACACTTAAACATATTTATTTATTCATTAAAAATAGTAATGAACTCATTACCTGCTAACATAAATAACATATTTTATGAAAATGGCACATTTTATGAAAGCATGTTTTTCAAAATAAAATAAATTTTATTTAAAAGAGAGCAATGTTTTACAAGTCTCTTTAGTAGCTGGTTCAGTGGAAGACAGATTTTACTGTCTGCTTCTGAATTCAACCTGTTGTGTTACCATAGGCCATGTATTCTCAGGAAAATTCCACTTGACATTTGTCAGAGTGTGAGAGACAAGAAGGTAAATATATCTTTGTATTATTATGAAAACAGTTGTTTTTTTAAAAATCCTCATCCAAGGATATTTTCCATTGGTTTTTTTTTTTTTACAGAGAGTGGAAGAGAGAGGGAAAAACAGAGAGAAATATTGATGTGAGAGAAACATATCAATTGGTTGCTTTCTGCAGGAGCCTGGACTAGGGTCAGGGAGGAGCCTGCAACGAAGGTACATGCCCTTGACCAGAATCGAACCTAGGACCCTTCTGTTCACAGGGAGATGCTCTATCCACCGAACTAAACCAGCTAGGGTTGAAAACAGCTTTTACTTTGGTGATACGTGAACGGGTCTTGCACAGTCCCAAGATACTGTCAATGTAAGAACGTGCAAGGCTATACAGCACCTATTAGAGTTTATTTGACTCAAATTGAGGACATGCCCAGAAGCAAGCTCTTAACTAATTAATAAAATGCTCCAGAGAATGGCAGTTTTGCAGCCTTATTTATTTTTGTGCATTTGAAATCAAAGGAAGAAGGAAGATTGCATGATGTCCATTGATAGATTAAGGAGTCAGAGAAAGCAAAGTGGGCATCCATATGATTGAGTAAAATGTAAAATGGAGAGATATACTTCTTTTACATTGGTGGCTGTAAGATAGTTAACATTTAACATTTACAGTGAATGAGGGTGGTATACAGGCAACAAGACTATTTGTTCTCTTGAGTATTTATACCTCCAAGCATACTTTTTAATGTACTTTTTAATGTAGTTATACCTGCTAGGGATCTGAAAACAGTATAGGGGAATTGCCTTCAGCTGTTCAGGCTGCCACGGGTAATAATATGCAGATTTTCAGCCCTGATGAATATCAAAGTCCCAAGGTCCATCAGCCTACTGAAGGACTTCTTGCATAATTATGACTTGCTGGTCTTAGCCTCCAGCACATTACAAGATCACATTAATTTCTTAAAAAGTTTAACTTTTAAAAAATTCCTTGTCTTCTCTAGAGGGTTCGGGTGAAAGTCTTTTTATAGTAGTTTTGATTGGCACAGGGTGAACTCTTTCACTTTTCTATGTACAAGTCTCTCTTAGGCTCAGTGTTTTCTTCTGTTGAACCCTTGATTATTCTCTAAATAAGTAAATTCCATTTATTCTGGTCTATCCACAACAACACTATTTTACATGTGTTGGCGCTCCATTAACTATCTTTCAAGTCTAAAATCTTCTAGCCCACCACAAGCCTCCTAGAACCCGAAGTCTAGGGCTCTAAGATATCCACCAAAGGACTTTGTATGCATGCATATAAGCATAACCAATGGACACAGACGTTAGGGGGGTGAGGGCATGTGCTGGGGGTGGGGGGTGGGAGTGGCCAGAGAGAGGTCAATGGGGGAAAAAGGAGACATATGTAATACTTTCAACAATAAATAATTTAAATTTAAAAACAAAAAAACCCCCAATATCTGTTTTTACATCATGTCTTTGTTTTTCAGGGACCAGAGCCCAGAGGACCAGAGCCCAGAGGAGCAGGTTTTCTATGAGTTCACTTTTAGGCTCTTCAAGGAAAATAAGGTGGAGATTGCAAGTGCAATAACGAAGCCATTTCCTTTTCTTATGGGCCTCCGAGACCGTGGCTTTATCCCTGAACGGATGTATGAGGTAAGGAAGGGGCTTTCCTCCTGATAAACAGCCCCTGACTGTATTATTACAAAATTTGGGATGCGATGGACAGGCTAAGGGGCTCCCTGTGACCTTCATCATCTTACACTTTAGGAGATGACAGGAGAAGCAGAACCACAGAAAGCATTCCCTCTTCTGTAGTAAGTGTTGGTGGAGGGGCATGGGATGGAGATTTGGCGGGATTGGAAATGGGAATGCTCCATAGGTACAGAGAATCTTAGTTATATTGAAGATAAGCCTTCTCTCGATTTGTGAATTTTCTTTGCCCTTTGGCTAGGTCCAGAGCAGGCCCAGAGCAACTTCAGGTCAGTTGAGTGATAGCCACTCATTATCAGTCAGGCCAACTCTTGAAGCATTCTGGCCAGACTCTTAGAGCCCCCACTCACCTCCCCCCACCAATATTCAACTTTGAAACCACTTTTATTCTTAAAAATAGCTCTCTCAAGCGTGCATCAATGTTAGAGAATCAGGTTCACAAGATAAGTGTATTTTTCTAGTGGGGAATATTTAAAGAGTCATCTAAATATATGTAACATTCTAATATTTTCCAAGAGAACAAATTATTTATAATCTGAATATTCTCTAACCTATAAATGCATATCTATAAAATTATCCATTCAATATTTTTAAGCATTTTCAAGAAGCTTGTAGAAATCTGGTCCCCGTGGAGAAAGTGGCATATAATGTTCTCAGTGAACTGGAGAAGAAATTTGACAAGGCAGTTCTGAATGCCTTGTTCAGCACGGTTAACCTGAAGGCTTATCCTGATTTACTTGAGATTTTCAGAAGCTTCCAAAATGGTAAATATAACTTTCAATGAAATTTGGGGATTCAAGTTTATTTCATTCACTGATTCATTTATTCATCCACTCTTCATTAATATCTGACAATTGTCCTGGTTGGGTAGTTCAGTTGCTTAGAATGTCATCCCAATACACTAAGGTTATGGGTTCCATCCTTGATCAGAGAACATACAGAAATCAACCAATAGAACAACAAGTTGATCTCTCTCTCTCTCTCTCTCTCTCTCTCTCTCTCTCTCTATATATATATATATATATATATATATATTTGACAATTATTTTGAGTAACTATTACACAGTAAGCATAAGTTGAAGAAAACACATACCTGTGTTCTCATGGAGCTCACACATAATGGGTTGACAGAAGTTAACCAAGAAATCTCATAAATGATTCCTCAGTCATGGCATGAATTTGGTGTTAAAAACCATAGTATTTGAGCCTCTACTGTATGGGCAGAAGATATGAATTATGCTCCTTTATAAGAAAGAAGAAAACCCTCTCTGATATTTTCAGAAATGTTAAAAAATGAAAAGGTTTCCTTTGTATTAGAAAAGTATTAATTAAATTCAGACCTTTCCTAACTTCTCAAAGCAAAGAGTGGAGAAGTCACAAGAATCCATCAGCACATACCCATACATAGGGAGGAGCAGATTACAAAAGCTACAAAATGCAAAAGAAACTTAAAGTATTCT
Organism: Murina feae; assembly: GCA_004026665.1. Classification (NCBI taxonomy): domain Eukaryota; kingdom Metazoa; phylum Chordata; class Mammalia; order Chiroptera; family Vespertilionidae; genus Murina; species Murina feae. Next base: position 21,234 of record PVJC01014751.1, read on the forward strand.
CTGGCTAAAGAAATATAGCATGGGAAAGAGTGCTTGGAAGCTAATTCTGAAAAGGAAAGTTGGAAAGAATTTTTGAGGGTCCAACACTCTGTGCCAAGGAAAGAAATAAAGAGGTAATAAAGATTTTTAAACAGAGGAAAAAGTAAAAGAAGTCAGTGTAAAGAATGGATGTGTTGATTTGTGAAAGCCATATCTTGATAATAAGAGCCATATCATTTTCACACTATGATATATCTCAGTCAGAGAAAGGATTAAAGAAATCAAATACTTTGTCACAAATTTTAAGCATGTCCCTGGACCATGGGTATAAACAGAATGGCAGTTTCCTTTACTCCTTACATCTTAAGGTGTGTAAATTCTTTTCATGGGTTGTGGGGTTACCCCTACCTTGGCCCCAGCCCCACATCACACATGTAAGTTCCTGGGGTTCTCTAGCAGCAATATGGCTGTGCTGCTCACTGCCTGGTCCAGTGCAGCTGCCCATTTGCCCCCAGAGGAGGTTGCTGCTGGTACCTCCCAGGCCCAGATGTGCATGGGAGCTGTGGGTCTTCAGCCCAAACCCTAAGCTTTTAGAAGGGTGGCATGCAGGTGTAGAGAAGACCCCTCATTTTTGAAATGCCTGTGCTTGGGGTCCCCCTTTATGTTCTCTAGACCCTATAGCATTTATATGCCATGTTCTCCTCCAGACTTTGCTTGGACATGAAGTCAACATGTCCTTGGTGTGGCAAATGCATCTGTTGTTCTGGTAGGAACTTTCCGCCTTCATCCCCTCACTAGTGCCCTGATCCCTCAGTGGGATTTATACCCAGAAAGTCTGCTCCAGTCACCTGTCCTTCTAGGCCAGCATCTTTCTGTATTTCTTGGGTGTTTTTCCTCATGTCTTAGAAGTCTTACTTTTTTTCATCTGTTTTCTGGGTTACCTCAGCATGCACCTTTGAAATGCAGTGCCTGGACTGGTTTCTTGAACTTCTTGTTACCACTTCCTGGGTCACTGGTACAGTTGTGCTGTATTCACTTCCAGTTTGTGCCTCTGAGAAAATATTCATTCCTGCCCTGACCAGGTGGCTCAGTTTGTCGGAGTGAGCGTCGTCTTATACAACAAAAAGTTTGCTGATTCAATCCCAGTTGGGCACATAAGGAAGGAAATCTATGTTTCTCTCTCACATCAATGTTTGATCTCTCTCTCTCTCTCAGGTGAAAATTAATAATAATAATAATAATAATGAAAAAAAGAAAATATTATTCTTATTTGTGCCTTAGAGAAAGTATCTTCCCTTTGTTTCCTGGATTCCTCCCACTCATTCTACCCTGGGGAATTTCTAGTTTCTTTTTGGTTTTATATCTCTTTCTTTGTAACCAGATAATCTTCCCTGACCCAAGATCTACTTCCTTCTTCCCTTCCTTCCTTCTTTCTTTTCTTTTAAATTCTCCATCCTTAAAGATGTAGGGTTGTTTTGTTTTTTTTTAAAGTAGGTCTATTTCACTATAAACATTACCTTTTTCCTGAGGAAATCCCTGTGCTTCTTCTCTATCCCTAATGTATGTAGAATTTACAAAACACATTTTTTAATTTTAAATTCGCTTTCACCATTCTATGATTATTCTGAAGGGGTTTAACCCTGATTTACACCTTGTCCACTGTCCATCATTTTCAAACCTTGAGAGGCGCATCTCTGTGTGGAACAGCTATAGGATTCCAGGAACATCAAATCACAGGTTATGTGAGACCCACAAAAGCCCAGGGTTCCCTGAGAGCTGGAAGGTTCCCTCTGAATTACTGGAGTCCAGAAGGTACTTGGATGTGCAGCTGCGAGATGCATCCCCTGGTCACTGCCAGAGACCTTAACTGCCTTTTCCTTTCTCTTCTCAGTGCTTCATGCTGAATTCCATTACCAAGCTATTGATAGTGAAGAAACAACAGAGATATTCAACTGTCAACAAAGCTGTGAACAAGGTAATTATGACTTTATAGAGACATGTTTTCTCATCTACCAAGAGGAAAGGAGATCACAGATCAGGAGACTACATTCCTGAGGGGAGAGTATACCCCGGGGAAGGGATGCAAAAGGAAATGGGAAGCCAGAGCAGTGGTGTATTGTATGGATTCCCAATTAACCAACCAGATGTGGAATCCAGTAATATTTTAGACTGAAGTAACAACTAAGAAGTTGGAACATACACTCAAGAGAGATCTTACTCTGACCAAAAGGCAGAATTAAAGGAAGAAGTGATTGCAGTATTTGTGAGTTAGGAATTCGGTGGATCTAGGAAGGAGTAAGGGTTTGGTCCTTTGTACCATGTCCAAATAGGAAGGCTTTGGTATGTCAAAAGAAGCTACTGTCGTAAATATGCCTAATAACATAGGAAAATAGAGGAAGAAAGTGAGTAGTAATTGTATGTGGAAGAGAAAGTAGAAGGAGGAGTGCTGTATAGAAAAGAAGAGAGGAAAAAGGAAAGGAGTGCAAAGGGGAGAAGAGAATAAAGGGCAGTAATAGTTTTAACTGATGTAGTAACAACACTTAACTTTTACGGATCACTAGGTATAAGGTCAGCACTTCATATGGATCAACTCGTTTAATGCTCACATATGAATTATGTACAATTGTAACCAATAACCACAAATTCTAACTTTTTAATCACCCTTTCATTTGTATTATTACTAATAATTAGTCATTAAATTATAATGCATAAGCATTAATACTGAAAATTGTGATCTCTCGCAAAGTCACTATAGCCCAGATATCTCTTTATGTGTGGCATCTCTCTTAATCCTCATAACAATGCTATCATAGGGGGTTCATTATTCCCATTTTTCAGGAGAAGGGAAACGTGAGGGAGGACAGTTAGTGATGTGTGCATGTCAGATAAATAGGAATTGGGCTCTCTAGGACTCAAACCTTCCTCTCCACACTGGTTGAGAGCAAAGACTCTAAGATCCCCACTGCCAGGCTTAAATCTTGGCTATACCATTTGCTTACTTGGGCGAATTACTTAATTTCTGTGTTTGAATAGCCTCACCTGTAAATCTGTATCTGTATCTAAAATAATATTGTTGCAAGAATTAAATGACTTAATTTACCCAAAGCACTTAGTCATTTCTGGCACAAAGTAGCCCAATAATTCATGGCACAAAGTAATTGCTCTGTGTTTATACTGTTACTATGATGTATACCTGACTTCAATGACTAGACATTTAGTCAGTGCTCTACATTTTGAGATTTCTCAGACACCCACTGAAGAAAAAATTATTTTTCAGACTAGAGTAGCAGTGAGTGAAACAGCTTTAAAGCTCAAGAAAAGGTCATTCTTAGGCCAAATGGTCTACAATAAATTTATTTATTTGTTAAATGTTGATATTTTCCCTTGGAAATAGCCAATGTAAGAAAAACCATAAGAATATAGTCAGCTTTGCCATTTAATATGTATTCTTTAATTTGGATGGACATCTCAGGTATTATACATTTTTAACTGTATTAATATACTTTTATAAAATTTGGATCTATATTAGTAATCATTCTTATTATTTTGAATACAAATTTCTAAGAGTATAAAGTATACATTAAAAAGTACAAAATATATCAAAAGTATGCTTAGAGAGCTGTCTACTGCTGGGGTAGGGGAAAGGAGAATGGGGTGGTGGAGGGATTAGTAGTAGATATTAATAAAGAGTAAAAGAGGTTTATCATGAAAGAGAAAAATCTGTCAATACTCCTAATGTGATCCAGCTGAAGCCCTACCTGGAACTAGAATCTCAGAGTCTCTCAGTAATGGACAGAAAATAAGCATAAAGGAAGAAGATTCATCTCATGACCTAAGTACTTCAATACAAACCCGGGAAATGACAAATGAACCTGCCCAAGAATCTCAGCAAATAGGTAAGGTTGACTCAGTCCAACATTCACCTGGATGACTCTGAGTGAATCTAGCACATATGGGGAGAGGGAAAGGGCTGTGTCATGTGGTTATAATTCAGAAAGGAGGTCCCAAGGAGCCTGAAATAGGGCAGAAGAGTAGGCCAGAGTCTAATGTAAGGAGTCATATTTACCAAAAAAGGGTCTCCAGTTTATATGGCAAAGGAGAGAGGGGGAAAAGCACAAAGAGACAGAAAAGGTAGGATGCTCAAATAGCATAGAGGGAGCTGGAAGAGAAAAACTAGAGACAAAGGGGAAAGAGTTGGAAGCCTCCTTGGGGAAGACGGAGGCAAAAACACAAAGTGATAGGAGTGCCAAGGAGAGAGAAGCCCTCAGAACTAAGGATGCACAAAAGTTTCTCAGGCAGAGGCAGCAATGGGAGCCTGACTAGAACTAGAATTGTGAGAAATGGAGAGAAGTCGAATGAACTGTAAAAAGACTGAAAAGAGGCAGAGCAAACATGGAAAAATGAACCTTCACTCCTATCTCATACCATTCACAAAAGATAATTCATGTTGGATCACAAATCTAAAAGTCAAGGCTAAAACTATGAAGCTTCTGGAAGAAAACACAGGACAGTAACTTTCCTACTTAACTAGGCAAAATTTTGTTATACAGGACACAAAAGACATGGGTTGTAAAATAAAAACTTGGTAAATTGGACTTCATCAAGACTAAAAACTTTTGCTGTTCAAAGACATCATTAAGAAAAAAAGGCATGTTGAGAGAATGAGAGAAAATACGTATAATATGCATACCTGACAAAAGGTTTTACCCAGAATATTTAAAGAACTCCTATGAACAAATAATAAAAAGACACACAACTAATTCAAAAAACAGAGTAAAGACTTGAACAGAGACTTCATGCAGAAGCTGTAACATGACCAACAAGAACATAAAGTATACTATGTCATTAATCATCAGGGAAGTGCAAATTTAAAACCACGACAGACTATAATTTATTCACCAGAAATTCTAAAGTTAAATAGGTTGAAAAAAAACAACACACGTTGGTGAGAATAAGAAGCAATTCAAACTTTTGCATAATTTAGAAAACTGTTTTGCAGTCTTATTCAGAATAATAGCATTGATGAAAAGGGGGATAGTTTTTGCTCATTTAAAGTACAGAACTGCGCTCTCATTCATGTTTCTCTCTCTCTCTCCCTTTCCTTTTCTTTTTTTAAAATTAATCTTTTTTGTTGGGATTATTACAGATGTAGATGTCCCTCTTTTTTTTCTCCCATAGCGTCCCTCCACCCAGTTCCCACCCTACCCCAGGCCCTCGCCACCTATTGTCTTGTCCATAGGTAATACATATATGCATATAAGGTTTTTGTCTAATCTCTTCCCACACACCCCTTATAGTCCCTTCCCTCTGAGAATCATGTCTGTTCCATTTCCATGCCCTTGATTCTATTCCATTCATCAGTTTATTCTGTTCGTCAGATTTTTTATTAATTTAATTTTTAGATTCACTTGTTGACAGATATGTATTTGTTGTCACTTTGTTGTTCATATTATTTATCTTTACCTTTTTCTTCTTCCTCTTCTTAAAGAATACCCTTCAGCATTTCATATAATACTGTTTTTGTGGTGATGAACGCCTTTAGCTTTATCTTGTCTGTGAAGCTCTCTATCTGACCTTCAATTCCAAATGATACCTTCACTGGGTAGAGTATTTTTGGTTGTAGATTCTTGCTATTCATCACTTTGAATATTTATTGCTACTCCTTTCTGGCTTGCATAGTTTCTGTTGAGAAATCACTGACAGTTGTATGGGCACTCCTTTGTAGGCAACTAACTGTTTTTCTCTTGCTGCTTTTAAGATTCTCTCTTTTTAATTATGATGAGTCCTGGTGTGGTCCTCTATGGATTTCTCTTGCTTAGGATTCTTTGTACTTCCTAGACTTGTAAGTCTATTTCTTTTACCAGGTAGGGGAAGTTTTCTGTTATTATTTCCTCAAATAGGTTTTCAGTATCTTGCTCTCTCTCTTCTTCTGGCACCCCCATAATTCAGATGTTGGTACACTTGAAGTTCACACTGTCTTCATATATTTGGATTCTTTTTTTCTTTTTGTTCTTCTAGTTGGGTGTTTTTTGCTTCCTCATATTTCAAATCATTGATTTGATTATCAGGATCCTCTAATCTACTGTTGAATCTCTTTATATTATTCTTTATTTCATTCAGTATATGCTTAATTTCTGACTGGTCCTTTTCCATTTTTTTTTTTTTTTTTTGGCATTCTCACTAAGATCCTTGAAAGTCTCACTAAGTTTCTTAGAGGTTTCTAGAAGATTCTTGAGTAATCTTATAACAATGGTTTTGAACTCTATATGTAGTAGTTTGCTTTCTTCCATTTCTTTTATTTGTGACATGTTTCTTTGTCTCCTCATTTTGGCTGCTTCCCTGTGTTTGTTTCTGTGTATTGGGTAGCTGCTAAGTCTTCTTGAGTTGATAGAGTGGCCGTGTGTAGTAGGTGTCCTATAGACCCAGTGGCTCAGCCTCCCCAATCACCAGAGGAAAACACTTTTGGTGCACCCTTTGTGGGCTGTGTGAACAGTTTTGTTGTAGTTGAGCCATGATTGCTGTTGGTGTTATTGGGAGGAATTGACTTCCAGGCCAGTTGGTTGTGGTGACCAGCTGTCATTACAGTGGGAGAGTTGTTGTGCAGGAGACACCCTCATGGAGCAGGACTTGCTTCATTGGGGCTTTGGTGCTCACTGAGTCTGCCTCTTGAGTGTGTTGCTTATGGATGTGAAGAGTTGTAATCTGGTATGGTCTCACACTGACCACTGGATACACTGGCTCTTGGGTCTCCAGGGAGATGTAAAGTCAGCTACTGCCTGGGGCCATCCAGCAGGAGCTACAGAGAGATCTGCAGATTCCTCCTCTCTGTGAAGCAAGGCAGGCTGGTGCTAGTGCTGGTGCCAGTTTTGGGGCCTTTTATTGACAGGTTTGGGGCTCCCTCGCCCAGTGGCAGCTCTCTCTCTCTCTCTCTCTCATCAATAAAAACATGAAGTACAGAAGTAAAGCATACAAAATAAGACTGATTTTTATGACTAATTCAGAAATTCCAAAATATGAATTTGAATAGCGGCATTGCTGGCTTAAGGAACTAGCAAAGGAACTGAATCTGACAAAATAAAAGTCTGGTGTTTATGTTTAAAAACTCTCGTGTATAGTCAGACTCTAAATGAAGCAATATATTAGGTTCTCATATTTTAGGAATATAATTTTTTTCTGCAGCTGACAGGATTTATTAAATGAGTTCGCTTTGTAACATTTATTAGTGCACATGATTTCATAGCAAAGATCTAAGCCCTGACCTAAGCCCTCCTCAGCATTCTTATCTCAGTAAAGGATCATTATGGTCCCATGGTTTTTCAAACCTAGGAGTCACCATGACTGCTCTTGCCCTCAAGTACATGCCCTGTCCCACGTAACCTAGTCATTTGATTTTCAGAATATCTCCCACCTGTCCTTCTCTCACATCCTCATGCACAAGTCTCTAATCCAGATCTGAGTCATGGTTCTCAGAATAGCAGCCACCTGCTCATTTCCTCTTTCTAATCTTGCTCCCATGAAATAAGTTTTTTGCATTTTAACTAAATAGAACATTTGAAAATGAAAATTAGATTGCTTTATTTTTGGACTTACCGTGTTAATACATGAAGATTAAGTAGGTATTTCGGAGGCATCCAGAGTCATCCACAATGAGCCACTGCTTATTTTCCCAGCCTCATTACCTGCCTCCTGCGCTATTCAACAGAGCAAAAACCTTCTTTCCAAATCATTTTAATTGTTAAATTTTTCTTTCATTTCTGAGCCTTCTCATATGTCTTTTTAGAACAGTCTTTTTGTTCCACTACCATCCAATTACCCTTTCTAGTCTGGTTAAAACTTGTTTAAAACAGACACTCTCAGAGAAGACTTTATTTATTTATTTTTTTTAGAGAGAGAGAAAGGTAGAAAGAACAATTGCAAGACAAAGGGTAGGAGAGAAAGAGTAGTATCACAGAAAGCAAGAGACAAAAGGAACAGAAGAGAGGAGAGAAACACACCAAGAGAAAGGAAAGCTCCAAGAGACACCAGTAGAAAGAAACAGGCAGACTTTGATAAAATGTACAGAATGAAATGCAAAGGGAAGATAAAGAGAATGAGAAATTTTCCCCATGATGAGTGAATCTTCTCAGTCTGTAGGAAAACTACTGAAGCAAAGTTAACCTTTAGGTCGGGTCATTTTGCAGAATGGGGCATTCCAGATGCTCAACCTTCTTGGTTTTCTCGTTATTTTCTTATGGTGATTCCTTCTCGGTTATAAATTGAGATGCCAGTGGGATTTCAATCCTTTCTGAAGAGGACAGAAAGGCCTGTTGTGTAACCTGTGATGGAGAAGAGCCCCAGGAAACTTTGAGCTCCCCACAGAGACATGAACCAGGTAAGAAAGGAGAAATTGGCAGCTCTGGGCTGCAGGTGGCTAACTTCAGAAGTGTTATTTCCTAATGCGTCTAATTGTGAACACACTCACTGTCAAAAGATTCAGTGTGCCCTAGAACTTCATGAGTCATATTAATGTTTCTAAATGTATATTCTAGTGCAAATATGTGAGGAAAGAAGGTGCTTTTTATATCTGTTAATACTAAAAACTTTAATTTATACCTACCCACCCTTTCTCTTCCCTACAGAATAAAAACTAAGCATTATTCTTTTTGTTTATAATTATTCTCTTTGTTTATAATCAATGGTGAATTCATGCACCGGTGGGGTCCCTCGGCCAGGCCTGTGGGGTCAGGCTGAAACTGGCTCTCTGACATCCCCTAAGGGGTCCCGGGTTGTGAGAGGGCACAGGCCAGCCCAAGGGGCCCAATTGGTGCATGACTGGGGCTGGAGAGGGACACGAGAGGTTGGCCAGCTGGGGAGGGACTGCAGGAGAGCTCCAGGGTAGGTCTGGCCCATCTCCCTCAGTCCTGATCAGCCAGACCCCAGCAGCAGCAAGCTAACCTACAAGTTGGAACATCTGCCCCCTAGTCATCAATGCACATCATAGCAACTGATCAATCGGCTGACTGTCTGCCCCCTGATGGTCAGTGCACATCATAGCAAGCGATTGAGTGGCCTTAGCATATCAGTAGCATATTACGCTTTGATTGGTTGAATGGATGACCAGACGACTGGACACTTAGCATATTAGGCTTTTGTTATATAGGATTATTTTGTGCCTAACTTTGGAAAACCCTCAAAGGAAACATGGTCTTTCAGATCAATTGCCCTCAAATCTAAATTATAATTTTTATCAAAAGTTTTGTATTATATTATTTAATTTTTCAAAGAATTTTGGGAAACAAGGTGTCATCCTATATAATAAAAGTCTACTATGCAAATTGTCCCCTTGACCAAAAGTTCCACCAGGGGTTCCACTGCTCACTGTGACATGCACTGACCACCAGGGTGTGGCACAGAACATGGTGGGCGTCAGCGAGGAAACATTGACAGTGGACGGCAGTGGAGGTACTGCTGACCCCAGTGGGATTCCAGGTGAGCAGGGCCATAGCTGCTGGGACCACAAGGACCGATTGGGCTCACCATAGGTTCACTCAGGAGCCAGTCTGCTGAGGCTGGCTGGGAGACAGTATGCTGCCCGCCCGGTTTCCGTGTGGCACCTCTGGGTGGCCTAGAGGCCCATGCCGTGCCCTGGCCTGCAGTGTCTGGCTGTGCTTACCACATCTCCATGTGGGGATTCGGGTGCTGTGACACAGGCGGAGGGAGCGTGCTGGGGTCCAGGGGCCCAAGTACTGCTAGGGCCCAGAGGTCAGCTGGGACCTGTTCTCCCATGCTAGGTGCTCATGCTTCGATCACACTGGACCTCTAGTTTTATCTGAAACATAGAAGAGTCTTTTACCATTTCAAATTAGTGTAAGCTGGTGGACCAGAATCCTTGATGACTCTGTGTGGTTATGGTCATGTGGGACTGACAAAGGGTCAGGGCAACCAGGGCCATCTGTGTTGAGTTCATTCAGGAGAACCCATAAGGTCTGTAGGTACCAGGGGAGTGAAACAGGGCCTGATGCAAGGAGACTGTCATTCAACAAGTATATTTTGTTGGCAAACGCAGGGAAAAGCAGAAAGAGTTGTAGGAAGGGACTTGCCATGAGGGATGCAAGAGATCTAGAGAGAGCTAAAAAGAAAAAGGGAGCCATAAGCTGGAAAAGTGATAAAGAGCAATGAAGAAGTAAAGGACTGAGAGGAAAGCCAGATAGTCAAGGAGATGAACCATCCTTCATGGTGCAGAAGCAAAGTGTGTGTGTGGTGATCGAAAATGAGGTGACTGAGGGAAAAGAGGTAAAGGAAGGCTACAGGAGCAACTGTACCTTTTGCCCAAGGAGAAGCTCACCGAAGTGCTGAGCACCAGAATTTGGCTGAGCTCTCTGAGTCTGTGCCCAGGTCACCATGACGGGTTGGTCATTTCCGTGTTTCTCTTCAGTTTCCTGTGAGCATGAGGCTCTCCAAAGGACTAGTGGAGGTGATTCTGAAGAGATACCAAAACTGTTTCCAGTCGATGGGGGAGGTAGTCATGCTGTAAATGACTAAATATCTCAGGATATTTCTTTGACTTTCTGTATGCAAGGGAAGCTTCCCTTCCTTTCCTCAAACATAAGCTCACACTTTTTCTCTTTCTCTCTGGTTGCTCTCCCTGGGCATGTGGAGGCAAGGAGGAAAGCAGGAGTAAGCACCTTAAAGAGGGTCTCCTGGGAGGACAATAGAAGAGCACAAAATAATAAAAATGTAGATTTGTGGAATCCAATAGAATTGTCTAATTAAGCTGAATTTGATCTAAATGTACATGAAACCTAAATACAACCAGTTTAGAGTTTGGGAAGAAAGAGAATTTTAAACTCACTCTTTAGGGATTGAATGGGAATAATGAAATACTATACATAGGAAAGACAAAGAGGAAGTGAGTTAAAAGAATAAATAGAAATACAATGGAGCAAAAAGTTGAAGAATATCATGGAGGAAGAAGACAGAAATGCAGAGATGGAAGAAGTCAGGGATAGAAAGTCATAGTCAAAGGGATCCACAAATAGCCTCCTGGTGCAGATGCTGCAATGTGTAGAAATAGGGTCAGAGGGATAAAAAAGAGGAGAAAGGGGAAACAGGCCTAACGAAGTGCTCAGGGGTGCAGAGCAAAGTTTGTTTGGTGCAACATACTTTTATCCCCAAGGAGCCGTTCTCCCACGCTCTGAACATCAGAGCTCTGATGCACTCTGGACATGACCACGTCGAGCGAGAGTGCAGGTGACTCTCCATTGTTCATCACGGTCTTGTTCTCTCCTTAGTGCCCTTGGAACTTGTCGATCTACAAATGGATGAAAGAGGAGAAATAGAAGAAATGCCCAAGTTACTGCCTTATGATGGAGATGGTAATTAGTATTTAAATGCTCTATTTCGTAATTAAAGCTTCTTTCTTGTCATTATAGAGCAGTGGTTCCCAACGTGGGGCACACGCCCCACAGGGGTGCAATTTTATTTTTAAGGGGGGCAATTTGAGAGTGAGTTATTAACGTGAATTTTTTGCATTCTTTTTTGATTCTCAAGGCTTCATATACAGTATGTAAATATATATTGTGACATTATTATGCATTTCAGTTCTCTTTATATGTTTTGGAACTTTATTTGCTATTTTTTCATATCACTTCATATTATTTTTTAAAAACAATTTCTTAGTGATTTCTTCCTCAGTACTTCAACTGTCCTTTTGTTCTTTTATTTTTCTCTTTTGTGGATGCCATGTTTTTTTTGGAAGCTTGTTTAGACCAAATTAATGGACTTTTAGGAGTTCACTTTTTGAATAATAAGAATCACAGGAGAGGCATCAGGATTTTACAGATGCTTAGGTAGGGCATGGCCAAAAAAAAGGTGGGAACCACTGGTATAGAGAAAGACCAATTCTTTCTTCTCCTTTCCTGCCTCTCCTACTGTCACTTCAAAACTTTGTGTAAAAAGCCAGGAATTTTGATTTTTTTGACTACTCTTTCTCATCTGAGCTTTTGCACATGTGTAGCTCTGTGCCTGGAACCATGCTTGTTTGTTTTGCCCCACTATGCTTTCCATTCTGCTCATTAATTTGATAAATTTATGTGGAAATTACATACTATCTCAAAGATGCCTTTTCTGACTGATAGTTCTGGAAAGCTGCAGAATTAGATGGGAAAAGACATAACACATGGCTTAGGGAAGCTGGAGGGGAAAAAGGAGGTGGGAGCAGACATGGTAAAAGAAACAAATTGGGATAAAGAGAAGTGCCAAGAGATTCCATCAGAGGTAGAAATAGAAGAAGCAAAGACAGGTGGAAAGGGGGAAAATGAGAAAGAACAGGTTGGAAGACAAGGATGCAAGGTTTCTGACAGTCTCTAGCAGATTATTGGATTATGCAAGACCTTTAACCTTTACAAAACCTAAGACACAGATACACAAACTACTGTAACTCTATTTTATGGACAAGGAAATAAACCACAGAAAGCCATCCAGGTCAGTTTTTAAGGTCAGAATAGAAAAGGAAGAGTGGCATAAGAGTTCCTGGTGTGTCACTGAGGGTCACAGTTTAGGGAAGTCTGCAGGTGTTCAGGGCAGGTTCATTTGGTCAGAAGAGAATCAAGAAGTCTAGGAATTCTGCAGGTTCCCATGTAGTACACCCAGATTCCAATTTAAGACCTTAATTAAGGAAAAAAATAATGTTATTGGGTAGGGAAGGGAAATCCCTGAGAGAGCATAGGAATGCTCCAACCACCTGGGCTAAGAGAGATCTGGATTCAGAGAGATAGAAAACATAATTGAAGAAATGACATGCTATTCCTGAAAAAACAAAAGCCAAAAACTAGACCTAAAAAGAAGAGATGGGGAGAAGAAGCTATCAGAATAATGCACAGTGAGGACACAGAAATGCATGGATACAGAGCTGTGGGAAGGACCAGAATCAGAGAGAGGGAGGTGGCAAAAAAAGCAGAACAAGATGGCATGGCTCTCAGGACCTGTGTTTGGGGCAGACTCACCACTTCCTCATCATGGTGGGCACAAACACCCTGAGGTCCATTTCTGATCACCTTCCAAGGTCCATCATGTCCTTGTTTCTCTGCAGTGACCTGTGATCTCAAAGCTTCAGAAATGACAAATGAAAGAGAAGTACAAAAGGTGCTCAGCCTCCAACCTGCTGAGGGAGAAGGTAATTATGATTTAAATTCCCAGCTTCCTCAATGTATCTTTGTTTTCTGGTCAGCAGGGGAAAAATAATCTCCCCTTTCCCCAACCTCCCATCTTCTTCCTCGTATTCACATTCATACAGATGGGGTTGCTTTGCTTTTTTCAAACTGTGAGAGAGACAAAGAATAAAGGTGAGCTTAGCTACTGGGAGGAGTGGGGATCCCTTCATGGAGAATGGAGAAAGACAGAATATGCCAAAGGCAAGCTTGGGCCTTTGCCTGGACAATTTTATTAAATGCATGCAAAATGCAGACAGCAGCAGGTTATGGCAAATCAGCTAAGGAGATTATTTTCAGCCTACTTCTGGAAATACCAGGAACACAGAAATAAGTTTTGTGAATGATTGAGAGGCTTGAAATTTAGAAAGTCTCTTTAGACTGTTAGGATAGAACTAATTAGGGAAAGCTCTCTGGCACTGTGGCCCATGTGTAAATGGAAGAATTTTTGTCAGTTTTGGAGAAGGGACCTGTGAAAATGAGGAAAATATATAAAACCAGAGGCCCGGTGCACAAATTTTGTGCACTGGGTGGAGTGTGTGTCCCTCAGCCTAGCCTGCACCTTCTGGGACCTAAACTGGCAGTTGGACATCCCTCTCACAATTCTGGACTACTGGCTCCCAACCGCTCGCCTGCCTGCCTGCCTGATTGCCCCTAACTGCTTCTGCCTGCCAGCCTGATCACCCCCTAACCATTTCCCTGCCAGCCTGATCAATGCCTAACTGCTCCCCTGCCAGCCCGATTGCCCCTAACTGCCCTTGCCTGATGGCCCAATTGCCCCTAACTGCCCTCTCCTGCCAGCCTAGTCACCCCTAATTGCCCTTCCCTGCCAGCCTATTCACCTCTAACTGTCCTCCCCTGCAGGCCTGGTTGCCCCCAACTGCTCTCCCCTGCAGGCCTGCTCCCCCCCAACTGCCCTCCCCTGCCAGCCATCTTGTGGTGGCCATCTTGTATCCACATGGTAGCAGCCATCTTGTGTGTTGGAGTGATGATTAATTTGCATATTATCTCTTTATTAGATAGGATAATGGGATTTTTTACAGGCAATGAGACTCAGAGATAGAAAAGAAGAAAGTGACAGACAAAGTAGAAAGGGTATAATTTCAATAAAGAAATGAGATACAGAGATAAAAACCAGAAAAATTACATAGGGAGGCTAATAAATACCCAAAATAATAATAAAGTAATGTGGAAGGAAGCACAAAGGGAACTATGTGAGAGAAAAAGTTCTATCAAAATAGTTTTAGAATCAAAAAAGAGTGAAAACTTCTGTATAAGGAAGACAGGAAAGGAGTTGGGATCCTGTTAAGGCTCAAGTACAAGTCACTAAACAGAAGCATCTGCCAGCAAAAGTGGGCATCTCAGTAGTGAGTTTTCAGATTAAGGTCTCCCCAGATGAGTAGTTCCCATAACATACTCAGAATAATGCTCTTCTCCCTGGCACCCTCAGCTACTCTCCAGTAACAGAATGAGTCTAAAGAGCATGTCTGCTGGGCAGACCTGTCTCCCAAGGTCATCAATCTATGAACATTAATCCCAAGACCTTGTCCATTTGTATGTCTTTCAGGAACTGACACTTCCAAGATTGAAACCAACATTTT